>OMLM01001366.1:28063-67439 GCA_900302695.1 Helostoma temminkii
TTTGTGTTTTAAAGGGGAGAAATGCAGACACATCTTGAAAAACAGCAGCCTATTTTAACCACTTCATGTAGTAACATACATCCATGACAATGCCTCATCATTTTTTAGTTAAATTTTCTTGCACATTAGTATCTGCAAAGTAACTAGGGAATGTAAAGTAAGAGGAGTAAACAGTACAATAGTTCTCTAAGCATTATATAGAAACTACAAAAATGTTTGATTTCACATAAATAAAAAAAAAACATGACGCACTATACGGAAACTAAATGTGCCTTAAAAGTGAAAAGGAGAACCTCAGCAACTAGTACGACTAATACAGTAACCAGTTTACTGCTTTTAAAAATATGCTAACCACTTTCTTGAGGGACTAAAAGTCATTAGTAACCATGAAGTGTTTCCCACTTTACATAAAAAAAATTGTAAAGCCTTTATAACCAATTGTTTTCATTAATAACTGCGTATTTGTAAATTAAATGGATTATATACGTACACGTCTAATGCATGTATAGAGGTATGCTGAGGCCACGCCCCTTAATTGTCTATGCTGCTTATGTCATAATGCTGCGACGGTTTGTCGGCTTCAAAAATGGCGTCTAGGTTGGAAATAAATTTCATCCGATTATTGTCCCGCTGTGAATCTATCGCTTCGGAGAAACGCGGGGAGACAGAATGGAGATTAGAAAAGGTAAAACACTAGCAACACAGGGCAAATGTTGTGTGTGCGTCCTAACTTTATAAATTACAGTTAGCATGACTGTTGTTATTAGCTGCAGCTGTTAGCCTCTCGGTCTGTTAGCCACGTCGTCATTGAAAAACTGTGACCGACACATATTTAACTGCAACAAATAAAATAAACACACTCGCATAATTACAAAGTACGAGTATATTTACCAAATTTAATTCATGGCAGTGTGTCAATCTTGGTAAATTATCTTTTTGTGTGAACTACGTTACACAGACCATCATGTAAATATTACATCATGTTCGTCCACTCTGAGCTGAGCTGAGCTATAGAAATCTTTTTTTTTTACATCTCACATTGTAGCTGCATGAACTGATACTGTCACATCAACTTAACATCAGCGTAAAAGTGCAGCTCAGACTAGATTAGACAGTCAAGAGGAAACTGTGCTCAATAGTTTGCTCCAGTAGACTCGTCAGATTGTATTGTGTCACACTCATGATATTAATGTAGAGACACCTCAATTCAACTGCACCAGCGCTGCATCTAACAAGCATATTTATCATGTTTTTGTCTTCAACCTACCAAAAGTGCTGTTTAATTTCCCACATCGCACATGGGTGTCTTGTTTTGTCTGAGCAGTTGCCTAAAACCAAAAAAAGATGTGTGCGTTCTTCATTTATTACAGATATCATCCTAAAAATGCTGTTTTGATTTTGTATCTTCTAGTATGTTGGTGCTCTGGAAGAGATGCTGGTGGCTCTCAGGAAAAACCCAAGGTGACACTACCATCTCATATGTCTCTGTGTACTTATTATTGCCAACCTGTAACACAAAAATATCTGTATCGTAGAATGTTTACAGTGACTTCAGGTCAGTCACTGACACATTCATGCAAATCTCACTGGCATTTAATTTGCCAGTGTTTTGTGAAATGACTGTTTCTGTCACTGGTCCGACCAGTTTCGTACAAGATAACGCAATGAGTTTATGAAGAACTATAAAAGGCTGTAATTTAACAGCACCATTATTGAATAATGTGTTTTCATGTAGCAAACCCACACCAGAGGTTCTGACTGAATACACGAGAAAAGTAGATTTTCTGAAAGGACTCTTGGAGGCAGAGAAACTGGTCAGTGGCCTTTTAGGATCCATTTTTCACATTAATTATTAAATGTTTTACTATTACTATAATGTTTCTTGTTATTATTGCTTTATAGAGTAGTTTTTTATAAAATATTTGCTACACATCAGTTCATGTTTCTCCACTGCTTCCATTAAGTCTTCACCAACAGAAAAAGCTTTAGCTAATCAGTTCCTGGCACCTGGACGGACTCCCACGATAGCCAAAGAGAGGATGCCTGCCACTAAAACTGTACACATGCAGACGAAGGCCCGATGTACAGGAGAGATGAGGAATGAGCTGCTCAGCACGGTAGGATGGGAATGCAAATTTGTGACCCTAAATCCACCTCAAAAACATTTTAACATTTGATGTAATTGCGCAAATCTCATAAATGTTCTTCTGTGTTATTACAGCCATTGTCAGGCAAAGGTAAGAATTGTTTTACAATTCTCTTGGAGTATTCATACTGAGAAGTGGAAGCTAATAGATTACCAAGAAGGTTTTCTGCTAAGAGTTCTTTCTTTAATTTCTTTCCTCTCTGTAGGAACGTCAGAGACAGACTTGCGAAACAGAAGGTAAATCTTTAAATGTTACTTATTATCAGTAAGAACTAATGGGTGTGATCTAACTATCCACTGGATGCTTCCTTATAGTTCAGATCTATTCCCAGTTATGATTCATTTGTAAAACTTGATAAATTAATTCATGATACTGTGGCTTAATACTCACTGGTATTTTGTGGATTACACAAGACCCTCAGCTACATAAAATAATAGTAACATTGTCTCAACTCATGCAGAGGTCTTGCTCTGGATGAGCGTCAGTCAGCTGCAGAGCTGGACGCTGTCCTGCAGCACCACCACAACCTGCAGGAGAAACTGGCCGAGGACATGCTGAACCTGGCCAAAAATCTGAAGAACAACACTCTGGCAGCTCAAAACATCATCAAACAAGACAACCAGGTAACTGGGTTGGGGGGCTGTGTCTTAGGAGGTTGAGTAGTCTTCTACCAGTTGTAGGATTGGTGGTTCGACTCCCAGTTCTTCCTGTCATAGGTCGAAGTGTCTTTGGTCAAAACACTGAACCCCAAATTGCCTCTGATGAGTCGGGTCAGCTGCATAGCAGCTCTGCCATCGTGTGTGAATGTGTTAATGAGAAGTATTGGAAAAGCACTTTAAGTACCCATGAGGTAGAAAAGTGCAGAATAAGTGCAGAACACTTACCTTTTACAATATTGTTGCTTTAATTGGGTTTTATTCACGACATCAGAGTCACTGAACCATCAAATGTTTACCTACGGAAAAATATTTCTCAGCCTGTAAATGGATGATGGATTTACTTACTTACACTTTGTGGTTTATTATCATACTAAACCATTAACATGCTAAAACCTTTGTCAGTGTGCTGCCTGTTATGTTTCAGTTCTTTTAATTGTACTTTTTACTGGCATATCTTGTTTTGGGGCGTTATTAGGTTTCAGCCAGTGTTTCTAATGCCACGTGTCATTCTGATTCTGACCACAAGTCGGCAGTATAAGACAAGTAACATACATAGCCAATCTGTGAATTTACCTTTACAGAGGAAATAGTGTAGATTTATTATTCCCTTCCCTAAGCTCCCTTGTAACTCAACCTCTAAAAATCTATCTTGCTATTTACACCAGTTACATCCTGTTTCCCCTCGCAGACTCTGAGCCAGTCCATGCGTCAGGCCGACCTGAACTTTGAGAAGCTGAAGACGGAGTCAGAGCGACTAGAGCAGCACACCAAAAAGTCTGTGAACTGGCTGCTGTGGCTGATGCTCATCCTGGTCTCCTTCATCTTCATCAGCATGATCCTCTTCATCAGAATCTTCCCTAGACTCAGATGATGACTGTGCACAGTCCTGAACTCTTAGTCCTGCATCCCACAAGAGCAGTAACTATATAGACCTCCATAGAGCTGCACAGAATATCTGTGTGCGTGGTCAGAACCAAACAAGCTTTGCACTTTTGAAACTGAAATTCTTCCTCTGAACGGTCCTTTAAAGAAACATCAAATCCATGAGGTGCAGGTTGTTTTTCTTTTTAAACAGTACAGAACGTCGTGAGACAGCTACTTGGAGGACCTTTGGGAGCAACAACATAGTCTTAATACTCTGACGCTAGGGCCGTAGCCTTAATTATTTTAATCCCTCATCATGTAGGCAACTAGCCGTTCAATATATGTATGCACTTTCCTCACTAAGTGTCAACCACAGTCATCTTCTGTAGAGCGCTGTTACCCAACATGTTGAAGCCACCTTGTAGCGAACATTAGACAAAATTTCAGCACTAAATTGAAATGAATTGGGGGAAACAATCTGAAGTATAAAAACGATAGCTGTGTCCTAAAGCTACAGGTTACACTTTAACCTTCCTGTGTAGAGCATTTAATAAAAAGCAGACTATATTGTGGTTGTATACTGCCATAAGGGTATTACAAGTGTTTATTAATCTACATTATTTGTCAATATTTAAAACCTGTCAGATGCGTTTTGATTTATTGCAGCTGTTTTACTGTCATCTGTTTACACATCACATGAGTAATTTTAAAAACACGTTGAACAACATGTGTGTTTGTAGCTACATTATAGTTGATATAAACTATTAATTTCCAAATATTTATTTATAAAATCTTTATAATGCCCATACAGATATGTATGGGCAGTTAAAATGACGTCTTTGTCATGAAAACACAATGTTGTTGCAAATTACATTTAAAACATTAATTTAAGTTTTTGTCTTCACGTAAGGTTTTGAAGAAAGAATCTTTATTTTTATCTTTTGTGCTGTTTAATTTGTTTCATCAGTCAACATACTGTTTCAGTTCAGTTCTTTCTGTAACGCTGTAAACATGTCGGTGGTGATGACGACTGCTGAGCCTGCGGATGGTGGTGAATTAAGATGTTGTCCTCATGAAACGGCTGTAATCCCTTACACAAAACCACATATCATTTTTAGCTGCATTTGTGTGTGTATGTGTGACGATCACCACAGAGATTCCAGAAATAATAAAATTTCCCTTAACTGTATTTGAACGAATCATAACTGGGAGATTGGTGTGTGTGTGTGCTGCATGAGCTGTGTATCACCTTTCCGCATAAAGTCAAATACTAAATTTCACCCTCTGTAGTACAAATAAGTGATGCAGTGATTAATGAGGCCAGGGTGTGTCAGTCGTGTCCTTAGAGCGGTGAGAATGACCTCCATGACCCCTGTGGTCTGATCAACCCATGAATCCTAAATTAACTCCACTACTCATTTAGAAGTGCTCTGAGGATTGAAGGATGGCTAAATAAAGGCAGCCGCCACAGAAAAAAACACAGCAACCAGATGCGACTCTGGGTCGTCTGTGCGTTGGTTAGCTTTTGTCCTGCCTTATCGCTGCTTTAAGACTATTTGTCTAACAAACAAACGCACTCAGGTTAACATTCCTCCTTTGTTGTCAGTCTGACTGCCGTCTGAGGCCTGTGGCGCTGACTGGCTTGTCCAGGCCTGCAGCTCTACCCTTACTCTTTCTCCTTTCTCTGGCTAATGCCCCACCTCACGGCTGGCTGAGCTGCAGCTTGGCCCGTCATATATTTTAGGATCCCTTGGGGGCATTTTCCCTGCTGGAAGCCGAGGCATGCAGGCCACCAGGAGACCAAATGAGGTTGTGTCACAGCAGAGGATCATCATTCCCTCAGTTTAATCACAGCTGTTTGTGCCTCCATTCTCAGGCCTTTGCTGAGTCCTTTAACTGCTGTTCTGCTTTTGAACTGAAACAGCACATGACTTCATCAGTGGTGCGATTTCCCGTGTTCATTATGGTTGTTTTATCCCATAAACTGAAAGCAACTGTTTTCCATTTGTGTTTTAGTTTTCTGTGTAGTCTGGGATGAGTTAAGTATAAGTTTCTATATTCAGCAAATACTTCTCTGCGAGGCTCATTAGTGGCACTTTTAACCTCTGACCTGGTAAACCTGAATTGCTTCCTTCTTCTGGTCTTTTCCCACAGGGATGATCTCAGAATAGGGTGGGATTATCTGTGCTCAAGTGAGACATTTTTTGTGAATTTAGCTTCATTGTTTAGGTAAAAGTCGTGAGGCTCGAGGGAAGTAAGAACATTTACTTCAGGACTGTACTTAAGCACAATTTTTAAGTAGCTGACTTGAAATTTACTTAGATTCGCGCAATTTTATAGTTTTAATCAACTGATTTTATTTGCAATTTATATTTACTAGTTACTTGGATAAAAGCTTCATCTGTGTTTATTAACATTAGATCTGCAGACATGAAAGCACATTTGTGTGACATGAGATTTGGAGCATTAACGTGGGCTTATTGATTTATTAACGGATCAATGCCAAATTACCAAACACAAAGGATAAACAATGGGCAGTGTTTTTTCCACACTTGGCAAACCAAAAATAGTTTCTATGAATGGCTTTTAAAAGTTCATATAGCATCTATGATAGTTTTTGTAACTTTTCAGTCAATTAAAACCTTTTTCCAGCTCAGTATTGCCCAGTATTTTAACATTATTATACACAGGAAACATGGGTTGCAACAATACTGGATGCAGTACAGTTGCATACACATACTGTATAGCTGCATACATGTGTAAATATACATACATTAGGTTCCAGCAGAGAGTAATTAGGCTGCTGTGACACCTACACTAGTGACAGTATCTTAATTAATGAAGTACAATAGCAGGGAAACAAGGAACATTGTTGTGTATTGTAACCACTAATATCTGAGTGTGTGTATGTGTGGTAGTATAGTTATAATTGGTTTATACCTTTTAAACAGCAGAGAGCAGAGGAACAAATTGTTAAGCATGAGAGAACTTCCATCTGCTCTCAGCACAGCGTTGCGCCTGTTAGACACCCCAACACTCCAGTCTTTTTAATTTAGTTTTTGGCTGCAGCTGCAGTGAGGATTTGGGTTGCCTACAGAGATGAAGGAGATTTTTCTTTCATTCTCTTTTTTCTTTTTTTCCATCTACTTTCTTGAGGGAGCAAAAGGGTAAAGAGAGCTTTTCTCTTTTCTCTCTGCCAATGTTTTAAATGTGCTGTAATGTTAATGATCTAATGGGAGCGTAAAAGGCTGCGCTTATTGAGCTCATAAAGTGAGTCACTATCTTGCACACGCATTCTCCAGTTCACGGAGAAGAGAACTGATCTGCTTCTTTCTTCAGTCTTAGTCACTGAGGCAAACTCTGCAACTGCGCCTCGTTTTTACAATGAAATCTCCACAAATAAATAAAATCCTTATTTTATTTTAAAATATTTTTATTGATTGTTTGCTTATATGGTTTGTTCGCTCTCAGTTACATCCTCTTTAGATGTCGAAATCCTTTGCATGATAAATGCTGGACAACTGTTAATAAGTCCCTGATTTCCCTGATGATAACTTAAACATCAGAAGTCAATAAACCAAAGCAGTTTTGAGCATTATTAAAGCACAAAAAACACCATGCAACACAGGTCAAAGTAGATTGAAAGAACAAAGTGTTGATTTCAGTTTGGTTTTTTGTTTTTTTGGTTTTTTGCACTGCTGCTTATGTCAATCTCCTAATCTTTCTCATCTGCACAGGTGCAGTGGAGGTTTCTCTGTTTTTATTTTGCCGTTACTGTTTCCCTCCCTCTGTGTGTTCCTGTATCAGTCTGTTTTGTGTGGTTGTGTTGTGTCTGTGGCTCTTCCTCAGTCTTAGCAGCCTAACAAACCTCTCCCTCTCATTCACACACACGCAGTGTGTGGCAGCTTTCTAACTGAAGGGCTCAAGAAGCCGAAGCACACAGAAAGACCACTTTCACCTCTCTTACAGTATCTGTCACAGCTGATGATCCAGGATCACCACCAAGAAGTAAACCTAAAAAACCTGGCATCCACACCAGTACTTCCTTGGCTGTGCGTGTCTGTACATGCCTGTATGTTTTTGCCTGTGAATACATGTATGTTTATTACACCCAAAAGACCTGAGCTATAAGTCATTCCCTGCAGCCCTCTATTGCCCCTTTATCAGTCTGTGTTCGCAGTCTAGTGTCAACATGTTGGTTAATGCACTGAACCTTTCAGCCTATTTGTCAGGCAGCACCGCGCTGACAGAGTCCCCGGTGCAGGAAAAGACCTCCCTGATGGCTTCTGCTCCACCTTTGATGTATAGAGCTCAGGTAGTGCTGCTGCCGCTGCCGCTGCTGCTGCTGCTGAGAGGTTTCATGTTGTGCTTCTTCTCTCTCACCTTGTAGTGATTCAGGATATCCGGTGAGCAAGACTGATCACTGTGGCCGTTGTTGGTTCTACTGGTGGATTTGTGGCTTGATGCTGGGATGAGAAGCGACAGAAGCCCTGAAGGAATGGTCGTTTTTATATAATATAATATGTTAATCAGTGTGTTTAAAGGATATGCTGCTTTCACCTGTTTTACAGGTAAGAAGCTGCAGGTGGCTTGGATGACTCACTTGTTCTGTTTTTTTTTTTTACTTAGACTGAGCCTTGGGCTGAGAATGGCTGCTTAGACAGAGAGAATGCCTTGAGGGTAAAAACTGTCAGATACGTTAAGGTGATGTCGACGGCATGAAGCAGGAGCAGCTGAGGCTACAAGCACTGCATGAGTCTATAGCTCTGTCCCGGGGGGTTAGGAGCGGGAGATGGAGCTGGGTGAGGGGTTACGTCCCTGGAATGAAGTGCTGTTATACAGAAGTGATATCTTGCAAACAGGCGCACCTCTCCTGGGCCCCTCAGCGTTGTTCCCCAAGAGGCCCCAAGCCACCACAGCAGGTGCAGAGTCCCTCCTGGAACAAAGGAGGTTCCTCGGGGTAGCAGATTAGGGGTGTGTATGCATGTGTATGCCGAGAGCGTGTGTCTGTAATATCTTTCTGTTTTTGCTTTCATCTTCCAGGTTCTTTCTTTCCTTTTCTCCTCTCGGTTTTAATATCCATGTTTTATTAAAATGCAAATTAGCAAAACACTCAAGCTGGTATCAGCCACAACACGGAGCAAAAACAAGTGGAACTGCTTTTGAATTACACACAAAAATAATCAAATTCTTCATACTGCCGTGATAAAAGGTCTGAATCCTTGGCTGAGCTGTTATTCGTGAGGATGTTTGACACCAAGGTTTATTTCAAGGGTAGTGTCAGCGTCATTCAGCAGATGTTTTGTCCACCGACTTGGTATGTCAAGGACAAGCAGATGGTCCATATTGAATTACAAATACAAAAGTGCTACATTTTGGCAAAATTATTCTTCAAGGTTTTCAGCAACATGTTGTTTTGTCAGTGCAGAATCTGAGAAAATGCAGCTCAAACTGAAGGTTAAAAGTTCAATAATACCTGTCCTTCTTTTTTTTATATTCTCAGTTGCAAAGAACTATATTTTTTAAACGTAGCAAATGTCGTTGAGTTCTTTGTGGAGTTTTTATATCCAGTTTGGGTATGCACAAATTCTATTTGTACGTGTGTAAAAACGGAGCCGACGGTGCTTTCTCATATCCATCTTATTCCTTTCGATTTAGATTTGTATTGATGCTGCTGTGTTTTGTTGCCAGCTCTTTGTACTTTCATTGATTAATTTCTTTCTCAGTTTCTTCTGTCTTGTTTAAAGTCTGAATGTCTCAGAGGGGAAGACGAAGAGAAGACAATGCTTAACACTGGGAGCATCTTCAATCACACAAAATGTCTTCTGCTGCTTGTGAAAGAGCTTGTGAACTACTGGAAATCAGCAATCTTGTGATCACTGTACTGTATTTACTTGCGGTACTAAACCAGTCATAAAGGAGCTTACTACTCCTGCAGGATGTTTGACTTAAAGATTCTCTGTAGGTAAGGTTTGTTCCTGCTGCACTGTGCTGTGTGTCTTCAGATCAGCAGAGGTGTGCTATATTGTGGCTGTACTTGGAAATAACTGAAATATAAGCGATAGATAAAACTGTAAAAACCGAATGAATCATAGATTTGTTTTTATTGCCTAACAACATTTGTATGCACAGAAAATATCAAATACCTTTGACACGTTTAGTACATTTTGCTGATGATACACACTGTATGTGCTTTTACTAAAACGTTTTTAAGCTGTTGTACTGCCACTCCTGCTCCTCACTCATTTTCTGTCCTCTCTCTACTGTCCCTGCTCAGCTGCACCAACAGTCACTAGCAAGTCCAGGTGAGAAGATGAAGATGTTTTGTACTTTTTTAAATTTTCTGCACAGAAACGATGTCTCACTGACCTTTGCTGCTGCTGCTGCTGCAGTAGTTACTGATATTTCACCTGTCCAACCACATCTCCCCAACATATCTGCTGGAATTGTTGTCAGTCTTTACAGGTTTTACCTGCTCACTTCTCTCCTCATCCAGTTCACTCTGCTGTTTCTCCCCTTCGCTGCGGTACTACAAGAAGAGAAATGTTACACCTGAATAAAACATCACAAGACCCAGGTGAAGCCTTGACCTGCAGTCATGATGCTTAAACTCAGTGCTGGAGCATTTTTTATTTAGCAGCCAGGCATCTTTTGGCTACATACTGTATCTGTTGAAGGTTTGGATTCAGTAAGAATCAAAAGTGTTTGATTTAGCCACTTTATGGTTTTTAAGTCTGTGTTGTCTGATGGTCATGATCATCACTTGTTTGGAATCAATGCTGTAGATTAAAATCCATAGTATTCCTGTAGTCTGAGCTCCAGGCAGGTGATAAGACATGGCAGAACACCAAACAACTCCAAACACAGGATGTCCAAACAGCTGTGAGACAAGATTGAAGGAAGCTGAAGAGTACAGTTGAGGTCCCAAGTCTATAAAAGGCATATTAATCAGCGCAGTATTGGGATTATGCAGCTTTTCTGTTTGTGCAGCTATTTACTTTAGTCTGGCCATGACAATATTTCCTCAGGCTTTAGGAGGTTTATCCAAAATTGGAATTTCAGTAGTTAACTAGAAAAAAATAATGTAACTACTTCAGTCACTATACAGATTTGATAAGGTTGAACTACCAGCAAGCCACTGAAAAAATAGGTTACACCCTGTACATTTCATTTTCCAAAACCACTTTGTGTCATTGACCAAAATTGAAATCAACACTAAAGTCTTATCTGATCTTTGTTCTTTCAATCTACTTGCTGTCTGCTTGTTGCATGGTGGTTTTTGTGCTTTAATAATGCTCAAAACTGCTTTGGTTTATTGACTTCTGATGTTTAAGTTATCATCAGGGAAAGAACAGTTTATAGCTAGGATTTCTTCCATCCAATTAAAATGTTTGACTGTTGACCTGAAGAATTTTAAGGTAATCTTGCTTTTTAGAAGGACTTCATTCTTGCAAGCATATGGCAATGTCGACTGAGGACAGTGACATCTGCACTCCAGCAGCTTCTAAATCTCAGCAGACCTCTCTTTGGTGAATCTTGGATCACACTTGACCACTGAAACTTACTGTCTCTCAGCAGGGATAACAGTTTAGGTTTTATTTGAAACCTTGGCAAAGAGATGACTCATCCCAGCACTTTGTACTAACAGTCATTTGCACTGATGATCTTGGGATCTTACATTCCTGGTCAGTGTAACTCTATTATGAGCTTTCTCAGATTTGCATCGAACTATTAAACATTGTGATGTTTGTGACACGGAGCGTAGAGGAATTTAATGATGAAATAAAACCTCAGTATTTATACCACATAGTAAGTTTTGTCTCAGTTGTTTTTATTTTCTAGACCTATAAAAATATGAAAAGACATCAGACTGGGTTGTTGTGATAAAAATGGTTTCCTAGTGATTGTGTCACAGATAAAAACCCAAATCATACTACTGTACACACATAAACTTTAAATAAGGGCACGGCCCTCTAACACAGTTACAGCGCGTTCCTAATAATCACCTGTCTAATCTCAACATGTATGCATAGTATCTTTGTCCTAATTTGGCTTTTTTTTCCTCATATTTTCACACTGAGGTTATTTATAGTGACTAGACACACTGTACTCTCACACAGCTGGTCTCTTTCAGACACACAATCATCGCACTGCCAAACACTTGCACTCTGTCAAATAAATGACATTACATTTCAGTAACTTCAGCTTGCATAAGTCTAAAACCACAGTTTGTTTGTTGACTCCCAGACCTCTCACTGAACTTTTACACTTATTCTACTTTGCCAATCCCCAGCCTCTCCTTCCCTCTCCTTGAGAGAACATAAACAAACACTGTTTTTATTATTGTTATTCAGGGAAGTTTCAAGACACAGCACAGTCTCCACATAATTCCTCCCATTCTCAGTTTGCAAAGCGCTGGCCCTGGGGTCACAGAGCAGCGGTGTGGGCAGTCATGCCTGAGTTGCAGGATGTTGAAGTAACATGCCTCAGGGGCTGTGGCTGGAAATAGGACTTGGGAAGAGCAAATAGTTAAAGGTTTCTCCAGGACAGAAAAGAACAGGCCACACATAAACACACACTCAAACCTCTCTGTCAAACAACTGACAGGGGCTCGGGGCCAGTTCTTGGGCTTCATCCCACAGGGTCAATAACAATAGTACAACGCAAGACGTAAGAGGAAACTAATCAAGGATTCTGGCCTTTTGTTTGGCAGTGATGGTATTTCTAATTTTGTTTGGGGAAGAGACGTTCACTGGGGGAAATAGCTTTGCAGACGTTGGGCCAGGTTACTGTCAAGAGTAGCAGTTAGTCTCTTGCTTCCCTGTAATTGACGATGTCACGAACGTTGCAATCTGTCTTTGATCCTCTCAGAACAAGTAGTTCTCACCTTGGATGTGGTGTTTGCAACATCCAGGATGGGTGGTGTGTGGCCGGTTCTGTTTCCTCTGTAAACTCTAATACAATGCTGCTGCATTTATCCCACAACCATGCCTGGCTCTCAGGAAGCAATTATGTGTTTCCCTTTTCTCTCATTTGGTCCCAGTCAATCTGTGTGTCAGAGTGTTCTGCACCCTGACCTGTACAAGCCTCTCGGGTTTATTTTTGTAACTGCATCTTTGTTTGTACCCTTTAAGGACACATCTCAGTTGTTTGAGATTCAAAATGTAATCCACATATTTTTAAACAATTTCCTGCTGAGGTCAGAGGTCAGGGGAACAGTAGCTGTTGCATGGTTATGCAATATGTGTCGAAAAATGTTTACAACCTTGCCAGTGCAATGTGATCAGTTATACCACATTGAAATTATGATTTAAGAAGCATCTTGCAGAAGTTAGAAATGGCCGATAAGCTGAAACAGATCAGGAACAGGAAGCAGAATTTTATTTTACTACAATAACTGTCACAGTCCTGGTTCAACTGTCAATAAAAAGTAATAAAATCCTGATAGTATTACTGGTACTGCACCAGTACCAGTAATACTATGCAGCAATACACTACATGGACAAAAGTATTTGGCTGCCTGACTATTAGACCACATATACCTTACTATGGCGTTGCTAACCCTAGCAGCTACAACAGCTTCCACTATTCCTGGAAGGTTTTTTTCTGTGGGAATTTGTGCTCATCATTCTGTAGAACATTTATGAGGTTGGGCACTGATGTTGGATGAGAAGGCCTGGCTCGCAATCTCCATTCCAGTTTATCCCAAAGGTGCTTGATTGGGTTGAGGTCAGGGCTCTGTGCGGGCCAAGTTCTTCCACACTGAACTCATCTAACCATGTCTTTAGAGCCCTTGTTTTGTGCACTGGGGTTCAGAAAAAGCCCTTCCCCAAACTGTTGCCACAAAGAAGGAAGCATAGCATTGTCCAAATTGTCTTGGTGTGCTGAAGCATTAAGATTGCTCTTCACTGAAGGGGCCTAGCCCAAACCCTGAAAAACAGCCCCATACCATTATCCCTCCAGGTGTGACCAAAAACTTTTGTTTATAAATAGTACACAAAAGAATTCAAGTTTCTGGGAATGAGAATGACTAAGCGTGTTCAACAGTTTGTTTCAACTCTTCCATGTTTTCCATTTTCTGTGAACTGGGTTGTTTACGTGTTAGGTGTCCTGCATGTGTGTGTACACGTGTCAACATTTACATGTGAAAGGAAGCAACAAAACAACAGTGTCCCCATATTCCCAGTGTGAGAGGAAGTGTGAGAACCACACTTTGATGTTGTGCAGCACATGCTATCTTCTCAAGAACAACACACGTTTTCCCCAGAGCTGCTGTTTTCGCTTGCAAACATGTGACATTGCTCTGACCTTGACTGCCTTATGTAGTGTTTGCTGTACTTTTCTTTCTGGATGTATTGCTCTTGCTGTCACTCTGACGATATGTGGATAAAACTGTCAGTGACACATCCGCTCAGGAAGGAGATTCAGGTTCAAGCTCACCATGCAGAGGCCTCCTTATTTCCTTATCAATGATAAAAGGGATCCTTTAGCGCTGCACATGACACATTGGCCCCCTGAACCATCCATCAGTGTGAGAACAGGGAGGTTCAGAGTTTAGGGTGTGAAAGAAACGATCAGGCAATGAAAGATGGTACACGGAAAGAGTGGAGTGGGCAGCAGAGGTGACTGTGACAGTCTAATCTGTTTATAGATAAGTGTGTGTCCGTGTGTGGAAAAACAAGACTCTCTGGGTTGTGTACAGTATGTGACAAAGGGTTAAGTGACTTACACACAGACCGGGGGAATTAAGGCACACAAAACAAGATGGTGTACTGAGGGTGGAGGCCGGGTTTAATGAAGGGTCCTAGTTCAGGACATTTTGATCAAGCTATATATATATATCTTCTTAAAAATTTCCTTTAGAAAATAAACTGATACCTCTTAAAAACAGTAGTAATATCACAACAAAACATTTTTATTAATAGCGGGTACATGTATACGTGTATGAGAAACCTAATGCTACTTAAAGTAATTTCTACAATTTAAATGACCTCTGAATAAATCTACTAAGTTATACGTAGTGTTTCATGTATAATTATGTTCTAATGCCTGTAAAACTTTTAGATGTCTTATCTCTATCCAAGCATAGTACAACTACTTTTTTTACAGAGTATTTATGAATTTGTATTACCATAAAAATAAATCACTGAATCAGAAGCTTTCAGTAGAATGAACGTGAAGGGGAATAGGAAATGCAAATAGTGCGCTTTTAATATCATTAATCATGCACATGCATGTCTGAATCTGACGCTGAGATTCAGAGAGCAATAAGCTGTGTAAACTACAAGACTCCTTGTCTGAAAGGTTTACTGACATAGAGTTTGTACTGTATGATCCATAAATCCCTTATAATGCATATTGAACCACTTTATGGATGGCACCCTTGGTTACGGTTTCACTAGCGATTGATCCTGAAAGGCAGCAGCTGTTATCACCATGGATTGTCAATGTGAGTAGTGTGGTCTGTGTGTGAGATTTAACAGGTTACTGAACAAAATCACAGTGTCGTCCACTTTCTTACCAAAAGCTTTAGTCCTTCTTATGTTCTTCACTGGTTCTGTACCATTTAAGACGGAGGCAGAAAAACATGGATTCGTCTCCACTTCACCTGGACCACGAGAGACTAGATCAGTCCATTCATCTTATTCCAGTCACAAATTAAATGGACATTAGCATAAGAAGAAACATGATTCATCCCGAAGAACATGTGTTCACTCTGAATGCTCAAAAAAATATTTAAATATGCACATATCATAAATATGCTATAAATATAATATATAGAGAGAGTAGATAAAACAAACTTTATTGATTCCCATTTTATTTGTATAGCGAGTAAAATATGCATAGCTGTACTAGCAGCATAAAGTAGTTATTGTACTTGTGTGTAAAAGTGGCATGTAACCCAAAGACAGTGAAAGTGGGCATACATTGTAAACACAGACAGAGATGATAGTGACATGCTCTCAACACAGGGTGCAACTTTACAGGACGAAGAACTAATCATGTTCCATATTACTGTGTAATAATACACAGTATGTGTAATAATACAGCGTCAGTTCATGAGCAGCTGCTTATGATAGACAGGAAATTAATTGATTACATGCAGATGCTTTCTGTAGATGTAAAAAAAAAATACAAATACAATACAAATACTTCCTTTTGTCACATATATATTTAGATTTTAGTGAAGTCCACATTTCTGTCTCAAGTGTGCAGAAGATATAGACAGATTTGTGACTGCATAGTGACTGAATGACTGAGAGACATCATGGGAATCAGAGAATGAGAGAATTGTTTGTCTCAGCTCCCACCTACAGGGCCTAAAGTACAGGAACAGCAAGTGCTGAAAGTGTAAATCACCAACATGGGGAGCCATTTGAAGAGGATAATCCAAGAACACTTTATCTGTTTCAGCTTATGACCCTCTCCTTGGTGGACACAGTCTGTCTCTCTCTCTCTCACACACACACACACACACACACACACACACACAGAGATGCCCTTATCCATACACACACGGACACACAAAGGCTGAACGGAGGCTCCTGCTTCCTGGCTCCCCAGGCACCTAATTACGGAGCCTTCGACACTAACAAAGGAAAGAGAATCTCGCCATTCAAACATATTAATCCTTCAATTTACAGGCTGCAGTGGAAGCAACTGCAGAGGGAATGAGCTGGAGTTTGTTTTGCCTTCTGCATCTGCATCTGTGTGTGTGTGTGTGAAAGAGAGAGATGTAATATGTGTGAGGATTTATTATTGAAAAAGTTTATGTTGTGAGAAGAATATGCAAATGCACATATCTGTAATTGACTTATTTGTATATTTATTAATAGAGAATTGCACAAACGAGTGCTGCTTCTTTCCACTGAGCTCTTTTCCATTACCTGTGTTTCAAGGTAGATGAAGCTGATGCTTGATGAAGTTATTATTTGGAACTGAATGAAAGTTATGTGCATCTTTTAATTTTTGGTATTTTTCTGTAACAGATATGGGTTACAGATTAAAGGGAAATGTTTAATCTCTGAGCTCTACTGATTGCTGCTTGGTGGTGTTGCCCCTGATTTTTGTTTATTCTTTTGATACTTCATCTCAGAAAACAAAAGAAACCTTGGTGACAGGAAATGTATACTTTTTGTTGTGATACTGACAATTCTAATACATAAATGGATAAACTGTGTTTTGACAAGAAAAAAATAATAAAAACTATATTAACTGGGACAGTTCATCCCTCAGCTTTTTCCTTTAAAGAGGTCATATTGTGCAAAATCCACTTTTTAGTCACTTTTTATACATTTATAAGGCTCTCGTGTGTTCTTGGCAGACATACAGAAAGTGGGTTAGCAGTGGCCCCTCATCTTTCTTTTTTACATTTTTCTGTTTGGTTGAATAGTCCTGTCTGGATTCTCCCCTTTGCCGATGTATACTGGTGGGGACGTCATGACCAGCTCTGGCCTATCACTATACACCACAGCCTCAGCAGAGGGCTCTGTGTCATTCGGTATGTGTGTGCGCACATCTGAGTGACAATCAGTTTGAGGCTGCTGCATTAACTTCAAGACTGGGGCTCAAAAATGGACTGTTTCTGACTGTGGTCTAGTTCAAAGTTTGAAGTTGTTTTA
The DNA here is from genome assembly GCA_900302695.1 of Helostoma temminkii. Lineage (NCBI taxonomy): Eukaryota > Metazoa > Chordata > Actinopteri > Anabantiformes > Helostomatidae > Helostoma > Helostoma temminkii. The sequence continues at coordinate 45,356 of OMLM01001366.1, forward strand.
CTGTTTAGTGTTTTGTTATGTATTTTACTGGGTTAGCTGGGACCTCACACAAGTGGACACAGCACCACATCAGTTTGTGGAAGCAGGACAAATTGTCAGCTGCTTTCACAGTGGAACTGTCAAGAGTTGACTAAAGACATGGTGTGAAACTTTTAAAGCCATTTTAATGGGTTTTTGCCTGGAATATGCTAAAATTGCTTCCTGCTTCTGTGTCTCTGTTTTCTGTGCGGCAGGGAGAGAAGCTGGTGTGTTGGAGTCTGAAGATGCTGTGTTTTCTGTATTCATGGAAGTTTAAATATGGAATCTGTACCTCATCCTAGGGGAACAGATTCTTATATGTAGCGCAGCTCAAAACCAGTTGTTCCAGAGATAGTCTCCGAGAGCAAAATTTTAGCCAGGGCAGAAACAAGGATCTGCATGTTTTTAACAAAGAAAATTTATAGACATGTTCTGGAGTTGTGTGTTTAACCCCCAAAAGGGGGTAATATGACACTTAACAGTCTAATTACAACAATCTCTTTGTCATTGACAAATCTGTATATGTTCCAGTCCAAATAAACTACCAAATACCAGATGGAAACATCCTTCTGATAAAAAGATATGATGATGATATATTTACTATAGGAAAATATTCATGTTCAATGGAGGAAACTGCCTTTGTAAGTGATAGAAGCACTGATCTTTGCTTCTAAATGCTTAAAAATACATACTCAATTTAAAATTTTTCATTTGGAGTCATTATCTAGTGCCAAATAATTACTACAACTGTACAACTGTATGCTAACAATTTCACATTATATTAATTTGACATGAACCAAAACTGCTTCTGTGGTTAGATCTAATCTTATACACTACTTTGTATGCCTTTGTCCCCATTTGACATATTGAATAAAAGTGAATTGACTAGAGTTATTTTTAGTGCCACCTACTGAAATGATACTATAGTACAACAGAGTGTGAGCAAAGAGCTGTAGTGCTGCACAAGTGCTGCATTAGTAGACTCATATAACAGCACTCTAGGTAGGTTAGTGGGATAAAAGGCTGTTCAGTCAACTTCCTCCACTTCTATTGAAAAAGAAATGAAGTTGGTGATATGTATTGCACCTAAGAGGAAGTGGGATGAGAGGAGAGAAAAGAAAAGAGAAGAAAAGAGAGACTGCATCAGCTGGCGTCAGACAGCGTGGCTACCACAAAGAGATCTGTTTTGACTAGATTCCACAACCCTTAGTCCTTCAGACCTGTGACATTTAATCTCACTAAGACCTCATTTACTCTGTTCACTGGGTAACAACATTCCTCAGATTAACAACAAGCCTGGTTCACAAGCTCACAGCAGAGCGGAGCAGTGTGTACTCATTTGAGCAACTTCTGTATTGTGTTTTTATCAGTTCTATTCTCTTCCAAGTGTTGTGCAGCTGCGTTTCATTTGTAAGACGGCTTTCGTAATAACGATTTTTGCTATGCAAATCTGAATTATACATACAACTATGTGATTTTACTTACTAGCTGCGGGGCCAAGATGTATGTAATGTAATGCAGCTTCAATCTCACTGAACAATATCATACAGAAAATCTGGGGAAAATTATAGTACCTGAGATTAATTTGGAAAATACTTGAAAAAAAATCCTAAAACCACTGTCCTCTAAACAAATGTGTCAATTAAAAACATCTGTTGGCTGATGACTCAAAGAGACATTGTAGTACACAGATGCAATAGATCTGTCTGCAGCAGGTAGACATCTGACATCTTTATTTTTCAACCAAGGGAACTTGTTTACAGTGGATAAGTTGGAAAAAATAATATTGACAGAAAAATAGTTGCAGATATAATTTGTATAATTTTAAAAGAAAAAAAAAAACTTATTTCACCCATGTGATGCCATGAGTTCATAAAACACCAAGGTGGATATGGGCTGGAATATTAATAAAAGACGTGGCACAAATGTAGATACATAACCACAATACCTGATTATGCATTTAATAAGCACAGCCATTTAATTTCAAACAATGTATTGAAACAATATCAAGAAGTATGGACTGGTTTTGTATTCAGCTGAGATATTAGGGTATAAAAACCATGCGTAAGTAACTAAATGACATTGTCTCTGAGCTGAGTAGCTAAGACATACAGGGAATCTGCTTCGGGTTGCTGGTAATTCTCAAGGATAAAATAAAAATAAATGTATAGTTAAGGCACTAAACAATCATGAATATGAACTGAAAATGTTCTGAAATTGATATCAAACAGTCCACAGTGGGCAATGTTAAATAAACTATTTAAAAGGTGTTTTTCTATGTTTTAATCAGCACCAATCTCAGCATGGACGGATTAATAAATGGGTCTCTCTAACCCTAAGCCTATGTACAAACTAAATGAACAACCAAAAATGACAAAATGTATAAAGAAAATCAAAATAAATAAAAAAAGTAAAGAGACTCACAGTTTGGGGGTGGGGGCCTTTTACCTGTCTGTGCCCAGGGGCCTATTTCCTCATAATCCGCCCATGCACTTTAGGAAACTATTTCTTCATGTATCCTGTTTACTCTTCTCCAGCCTGTCAGCAGTGTGATTGTGTATCCACCTCCTCCGTGACAAAGAGCCGGTGCTCCCACACCGACGGCAGCACTCGCTGCCGGTTCAGACAGTCCGGATCCAGGCGATGGTGGTTGATGTGCGGTTATCCGCTCCGGGTTTTCCCACAGACCACGTGTGGCCCAGCTGAGGTGACTGGCAGGACTTGTTTACTGGCGGAGAGACTCGCAGAAAGGGAGACGGAAAGAGGGGGAACCTGAGGGAGAGCGATCGGTAAACGGAACGGGAATCCAAGTTTTTACACTTGACCCGTCTTTTTATGTCTTTTTGTGTTTCTTTACCTCATCCTTTCTTCGCCCGTCGGCCGCGGGATACTCACTTTGTGCGTGTTTTGTTGAATTTTTAACTCCATCGCCGACGCCGAAACCTCGTTTGTTTTGGATTAGCTAGCTAACGTTAGCTGTTTTCCCCCGTCGGCCAACGTTAATCTGAGAAAAGAAACGGGCGGCGTGGTTCAGACTTTTCTCACTTCACGGCAGCTTGCAGCCCAAACGGAGACCCTGTTTTCTGGTTTTTCCTCCCACGGTGGACGAAGGAGAAGCGGCGATACCTCTCAAGTGCTCCTCGTTTGTTTTTCTTTCTCCCGTTTTTTTTTTTTTGTGCCCGTTTTATGCTCGTTCGTTCGCGGCGTGGTGGTCAGCTGGGGTGAAGGAGTTCAGAGGAAGGTCGTAGTAGGGAAAGCCGAGTCGGTGCACGTTTTTCCTGCACGTAGCTGCTCGGCGGAGTTTCCTGGGATGTTCTCCCGTCTGTCCTAAAAAAAAGGACGAGCTTGTGACAAGATCCCAGCGAACGGGGCTAATATTAAGACCTGTGGACTTCAGGAGGGGAGAGCGCAAACCCTGTCAACCCCAGCTCGCTTCTGTGTTGGACGAGATCCACAACTTGCTGGAGGAACAAAGGAGGGATATTTTTAAGCAGCACAGTTCTTGTAAATTGTATTTTCTTTTTTAAAGTGGGTCTTCCTCACTGAAGCATTACAGAGAAATGAGCCCAGGGCCAGTGGACCTCCGTCGGGGACCTGTAAACTAGCCCTCTGCTGTGGAAAATTAATAACACTATTATTCCTCTCGATTCGCCGAAACACCAAAATTAAACAGATGAACGTGGACTTTCGCCTTCACTTATGGAAAATGGAGATTTTTACTCGCACATGTGTCGCCAGAACCCAGGATCACGTTATATAGTGGTCTGCGTTAGACCTACGGGGGGTAACATTGGACCTTAAGTTTTTAAAACTGGTGTGTTACTTGAGATATTCCAGCGCCTTTTGAGATACACACATCTCCCTCAAGATTGGATTTTTTTATTTAATTTTTTTGTTCAGGGGAAGCTTCAGGAGGAGAGCACAACTTAACCCTCAAGTCAAAATGAGGCGGTGGACGCTGAAGCTGCGAGCACAGTTTGTGTTTTTTATCATCTGCACCTGCATCATATGCCAGTGTGGACTAATACACGGAGAAAGTAAGTGCTTCCACTCTGGCTTTTTTGTGCTAAATATTGTCATTCAGTTTACATTTCACCCACACACACTCTTAACAAACTAATGCATAACTTTATTTACACATGCATTTTTTTTATTGTCATTTATTTGCCTAAAATAAAAGCACTGAAGTGTAAATGTGAAGTGTTTATACAGCTGTAGTATTTAAAACTACATGTGATGATAGAAATTTAAATGATTGCGGTGCCACTGAAGTAACATGCGTCGCGTTTATTTTGGCGCATGCGTACACTTTCGTAAAGTCTAATTGAGGGACCAGTAATTTCAGTGGCTGCCTGCTATTAATTGATACTCTCCCCGATAGTCACTGGGGCTGTGGTGCCTCTTAAACGTACATGTTATAGCGGCCCACGCTGGATGTCCCGGCCCCAGGGCCAGATTAGTCGCAGTAACTGGACGAGGGTGGTCTGCTGCAGCGAGTCTAAACTGGGAGTAGCAGGATTGGCTCTGTGAGCGCAGCTAGGCCTCTCATGGCGACAAACACACGCACAGGCACACACTCGCACGGCGCTGCTGCAGCCTGAACGTAAACAAATTAGCCACCGACGCTAAGAAGCCTCTTTACGGGCGGTGGATTAGCCTGCGCTGCTGCAGATGCACCAAAGCATGGGTGTCCTCTTCCAGCAGGATGTCTACTCTGCGTGATGTTTTTTTTTTTTTTAAATCAATGAATTAGTGTTGAAATTATAAGAAAACAACAGCGTGTGATGTGAACAGTAGCCTACCGTGATGCTTTGCCAGGCTGCAACAGAGCTGGAGATAATGATCCCGCTGTAAACTGCCTAATGACCTCGTCTTAATAATATCAGTGGGCTGATAATTTACATCAGGGACTTTTGTTCTCAGTTGGTTGAGTGTTGCTGCGTTTTACCTGAAATGCAGCTGAGGAAAACTCACCTCAGAAGTTAACACACCCAATTTGTAGAGAGGGCTGAGTATTAAAGACTCTCAGGAGATGCATTTGATATCAACCTTGTAATTAAAAAATGAGAAATAAATTAATTTCCCAGGAGTAAAATTATCTCAGTTTTACATTCAAGGTAAAGCTTTCACTTGTTATCACTGGGCCGTTTTTAATGTAATATTATGAAGACAAAAAAAGTGGACTGTGCCGTTTCATTAAAGCAGATAATACACCAGGCCATGTGGTAACTTATTACTGTAGAGTTGAATGAATGAATATGTCAGCGATAACATCACTCATTGTACAAACAAAGTGTCCGTAAGCAAAACACAAGAGCTGTTCTGAAATTTTATTCATGCAAATTTGACATGTTTATCAGTGGTTTTAACCTTTGGCCTACATTTGCCCTGTTGAGACTTGTGTTCACTGTTGTGGATGATGTGTTTCACAAGTCCACAGAGTAAATTAGCAGACGCACCACGTCAGAATCGGACAATTTGGGGTCAAATCACATTAATGAAGTTAAATTTAGTAACATTTTCTCTCTTGAAACAGTTAGTACTAGTGTGGCCCAGTGCAGAGTTCATGTTCTGGCTACTACTGATCATTAATGCACATAAAACAGAAACCCTGACAAAGGTTTTTGAGTCATTGCTGCTGTAGACCACCTTCATCGTCTTCCGTGTCTTTATCAGTTCCCCTCTCTCTGTTTGATGGGACTGGGTGCGTGTTGTTTGTTGTTTCTGGTTCCTGATTTACTCAGTTCCATGGGAAGTGACCATATTTGGCACTCTTGAGATGTTTACGCCTCTAAGGGTTGGGGGTGGGGTACAACAACCAAAATACTTCGAATACTTCATTCTGAATCCGCATGCTGCCTGACATCCCACCTCAGTCATGGGAATAAACAAGCAGTATTGATATTTAAACTATGCTTCAGCTATGATCTGCTTACTGCACTCTGGAGGGTTTAATAATGCAGTTTTTACAGGCTGTTTTTGATTGGCCTGTTTGTCATCGTTATCAACAAACAGTTTTCTGAGGAAACCGCTGAGCTGTCTCCTGGTATAACTGGGGGCCATGCCCCTTTCTTTTCCTCTAGGGCTTGAACAGCTCTGTTGCAAGTGGTAGTGTGCATGTAATGTACAACAAAGCTGTGTAAACCTGTGTCAGTATAGATGTTTAAGTTATTACAAATCCTGACCATTTAACACAGTTTTGTTTGTTTTTAACCAAAGAATGCTGCCAATAATTTTAAATATTAATTAATAAAATTTTCATCAGTCTTCCTGATCATTGCTGCTGCTGTTCTTTCATTAATCTATGTTGTTTTAGCTGCTCTTTGCTGGAAGGTGATTTGTTACTCTCATTCAGTATGTGGATATACAAACTTGCATTAATGTCATCTATGAATGTCATCTCTACATCTGACCAAAGAATAAAGAATATGGTTCTAATATTGATCAGGATTGTTTCCTTCTAACCCCTGAAACAACTGTATCAGCTGTTGAGGCACTTGCATCTGTGCTCATCTGCTAAGGTCAACTTAGAAATGATACTGTTATTGTCAGACGGTACAATTTTGAATCATTCATCATTTTAGTAATGTTGTACAGAGGTGTTTTCAGTTTAGTTGTATGTCCTAACTAGTATTATATGTTTTCACAGTCATGCTTTTTTGCTTCAGACTTCAGACTGCACCAAAATGCCCAGTGAACATCAAGTGTTTGTGACAGTATCAGTGCCAAAGTTGACGGCTACTTTAAAGTTATGTTGGTTGTGCTTTTGGGGGCAATAGACTATATTGCAGCCTTATTTGTATATGCTTTTGGATGTAGTACAACAAGTGACAAACCAGTCCTGTTGTCGAACCTCATTATGACTTCATAACACGTTAACATCATGGCACTGCATGCAAACTTGTCGTGTTTCAGCAAAAACGCCTGGTCAAAGATTATGTGTGGGTGCGTTTACACATTTTCAAAGTTTTAGCCAGCTGTGCTGTCTCTTGTCTGATATGCACCTGGTACCTTAACACTGTAACCAGAGGGGCTTATTACATCCCAACACGGTATCATGTCAGGCTGTAAACTAAGTGAACAAGTGGAATTAGTGTATTGGTATTAACAGTTCTTTACAGGCAGGGCTGTGCTAATATGGAGCTTACCTGGTGCCCCCCTCTGCGATTCCCATTCCTAGATGGTGAACTGCGACTGTTCATGTAAACCTCTGCTCACTGCACAGAAATGTGGTTGAGTTGGGCGGGGATGGATCGCCCCCTCTCTCTCTTTCTCTCTCTGTCACGCACACACACACAAACACAGAGAGAGAGCCCTTACCCCATGCTGCAGCTATCTGATTTGATAGTCCTTGTTGCTGTTTGGATGTGCCCTATTTTGACCACTGGTGACTTCACAGTGTCAAATCCACGTTGAGCCAGCCCTGTAATATAAGGATCAGCAGGACGAGACACTGGCTGAAGCCATGTCCTAATGTGAACACAACAGAAGATCCATCTTTGTATCTTGTTGTTTCTTATTCCACAGAACACACACAGTATATATGCATGTTTTGATGATGACTCTCTTGGTTTGATTGTAGTTAAAATGCCGATGTGCTGCAGATAACGTAATGTGATCCCGGCTCTATCTACACATCCAAAGTGAACTCCCTGCGCAATCTGTTGTTCACCCTTGCTTTGTAAACAACAGTTCAAAACTGCGGAAATCTGTTTGTAGAAATGACGCCAAGCTTCCGGCTCAAGTGGCCTCTGCCTGACCAGTACGACGGATATAAACCAATTTCTATTGTTTTGGCAGTTCTGTGGACTTTTTAAACAGAGTCTCCAGACTTATCTACATTAACGTGGACTTTAGAGAGCAATGCTGAATTGTTTGTGAATCGTCCATGGTCATAGCATATGAACCGCCCCGTTATTCGTCATTCAAAGTGTCCATCTCTGATCCTCTAGCTGTTTCAGGGTTGCCCTTCAGATTACCCCTGTTCTCTGACTGCACTGACAGAAGTGTTTATGTGTGCGTAAGAGTCATACAAAAAGAAATGTGAAGAAACCTTTCCTGTTTACAGTCTAAACTCACAGCTGAGAAGTTGATGAACAGAAATGACAAAGAATACAAGAGCACTGGGTCATTTGACCCAAAGCCCAGTGAGTCTCCTAAAGCCAATTCATACCTTTCGCGTCTGTGTGTCCGTCATCAGTATATCAGTATCTCTAATATAAATTTCGTCACCAACACAGCTGGTTGGGACGGACTCTCTACATATAACTGAGTGTAGCTAAAAAATAATGGACATGTTTGTGGAGCAGTGGAATGGATGGATTCAATGGATGCAATGGATAGATTTTTCTTTTAAACATTAATGAAGCCTCCAGTTCTTCATTGGCAGTTGTTTGTGGTGCATTTTGAGTGAGAAATTGCAGCAAAATATGGCCAGTGTCCTACAGTAACTGTAGCTTCAGGATTTGTTTGCACAACAACAGCGTATTTTTTTTCTTGTTTCCTGTGTCTGCGCCTTCTCACTCTGTGCTACACTCTTCTTTCTAGCTCTGTCTCTTCTCACATATCAATCTTCCTCCCCCCTTCCTAAGATTCTGGTAACATTCGGGGATAATAGGGATCTCTCTTATCGACACATTTTCCTTTCACTCTACAGATGCGCACACACAACCCGCCCTGTATGACCATGCATCGCTCTCTTTCTCTCTGTTGTTTCTTGCTTGCTACCCTCTTATTAGGCCTGCTTGCTAACAAGTGATGCTTAACATGTACACATCTACACATCGTGAGCAGCAGCACTAAGTCACATGGACCCGTCTGATTATGTTCCACCGTGTGTGTTTGTGTATTGTTTTACGAGCACTCATGCTTGTATGTGTAGTGTGTTCAGTGGTGGTGTGTGTCGGATAGGGCAGGGGTGGGGGTGTGTGTTTTTGTCCTGATGAACAAGCCTGAGATGGGTTACTATGGTGACAGCACTAGCTGTGCTGGCAGTAGGCCACAATCCCCCGTCTAAAGGCACATCCAACTTCACTGCGTTTAACTCACATTTTACTCATTTTCGCATTGTTACCGAGTGGTTGCAAAACGTAGCATCATTAGTTTTTGCATAATTGTGTTGTCTTATTATAGTATAATCTGTGGTAACATTATTGTTGATATTTAATGATGCCAGTTGCGGCGCACTTGTGATTAACTTTTCCTTCGTTTCACCAGTCATCACTTCTTGGTGTTGGATGATCATGGATTACTGATCACATCCATGTTCCACCTCTCTTAACAACTGTGACAAAACATATTTGTCATTTGGATGAGGCTCAAACAAATTTTGATATTACACAAAGATAACCCAAGTAAATACAAAATTCAGTTTTTAAATGATGATTTCATTTATTAAGGGCAAAAATCTGTTCAAACCTGCCTGGTCCCATGTGAAAAAGCAAGTGCCTCCTAAACCTAACAACTGGTTGTGCCACTGTGGTGGCAACAGCTGCGATCAAGTGTTTGCGATAACTGGCGATTTCACATCGCTGTAGAGGAATTTAGGTCCACTCTTCCTTTGAGAATTGTTTTAACCCCGTAAAGCCCTGCCCAACAAATAATAGCCAAAACATCCTATTGATTTTTAAATTGGAGTGTGTATTGGACCCATTTTCAAAACAAAAAAAATTGAAATTATTCACACCATCCTCACCAACATTACGGTAGATAAAGAGAGAGTCAGAAAACACCTGTATTGTGGACAGCAGGTAGTACTACAGGCTCAATTCCTTCTTGGACCTGTAGTGCTCCTCTGTTCACATCTACCCCATTTCACCCACTAGTCATGAAACCAAATGGGTGAGAATCTGGCCGTGCTTCACAAAACCACTGGCCAAGTAGTGTAATTTAATCTTTTAATTATAGAATGTATGCTTGTATGATTTTATTAGGACCTTTTATTAACTCTTTTTATTAACTGGTTTGTTTCTGCTTTTTAGGGGCGAGGAGAGTTTTATCTGTTGAGCAGTAGTATTTACTTCATCCTTCATGTAATAACAAACCCACTAAACCCAGCCTTCTCCACGCCAGAATACAGCTGTTAACCCAATTTTTTGTTAAATCTGGAAAACATTTACCAGCAGTCAACTGAGCCCTCTAATGCTTGTACCGGCCAACGTTTGAACTGGCTAGCTAACAAGTGGAGTGGAACTTGCATGCATGGTGCATGATTCTACAACTGAACACAACTTTCTTCCTTATATGTGTGTATATATACAAAAAATGTTTCCAAACCTCATGTATTTTGAAAATCATTAGCAAAGACCAAAGTCCTGCATCACCTACTACAAAAATCAGTTAGAAGTTAGAAACTAAATTGCCTGGCAGTTCATGTGAATCACATTATTGAACAAACTAATCTGCAGAATGCTCCAAAATGAGTGCGGTTGATTATTACCCACTCAGCCTGAAAATTAATGTCACATATTATATTATTTTATTTCATTTGCTTGTGCAGCTCATAGAACAAAGTTGTGGCAAAACATTAAGCTTCGACACATTCCGGTCAGAACTAGTTTTAATGTCGCTGGATAGTTGGTGATGCCTTTACTTTGGTCCGCATCACATGCTGTTTGCTGCTGTGACAATGTTTAACTGGTCATTAAATCCCATGCGAACAAAAGGAAGAAAACAGACATAGAAGGACAGACTGGAGTGAAAAGTGTCCCAGTGTTGCAGCGCTGAACCACTAAACACTGGAGAGACTGATGCCAAGACAGAGAGATGAAGAGCTTGCACCTAGTTTATGAGGCTGCATCAAGAATTTCTAATTCACTCACAGTTAAAGGGGGGACATATTGAATCATGCCTTGCTGTTAAATGACAGCGTAATGAATGGAAGTCATTTTACAATACCGCAGAGGCCACAGACCCTCTATTCAGGGACTGTCTGTCAGAGGCTTTATTGATAACATGTTCAGAATAATCCTCATGTTTAGTGACAGTAAGTCTTAAAGGAAAGTGGTGTTAAGACAGAGAGTAATGAAAATGGATTTCTGGAGAGATTCATAATGCTTTTGTGCTTTGGTAAATTGAGGGAGTCACTGATGCTGTTTGTACAGGCCTGAGCACTGGAAAAGGTAGCGGGAGGGAGAGATGTGGAAAGAAAGAAGCAGAGAGGCAGGGTGTGTGTGTGTGTGTGTTTGTGTGAATGTGAGGTTTTCCTGCAGCAGCCAGTGAGAGCTGGTGGTCTAACATCATAGACAAACGGGCCATTAAACTAACTTAGCCCCTCTGCTCTCCATCCCTCCAGCCTCTTCTCTGCTTCTCCATCTTTTCTGTCTTCATGCCTCTCTCACTGTGAAGTTCTTCCCATCACTCTGTTTTCTGCTTCACGGCTTGGCTTCCTCAGTCTCACTCGTCTACTCTAGCTTTCCTGATCCCACTTTAAAGTCTTTAGACGCACAGACCTTCCACAAACACATTTTGAGTCTCATTTCAAGGCAGTTAGAATCTAATTATTTCCTCCTCTTTGGGTGTTTTTTCTTCATTTGCATTGAATTTTGGATTCAGCTGTAATGTGGAGTTGACAGCCCTGCAGCAATCCAGTCAAATCAACAGGATTTGCCATGCTTGGGATGAGCTCTCTTGTCCATTCTCCACACAGGGAATACCTCTGCTAAACCCCTAAACCGTTACAGCTGGAGATTAAAACTACAGTGTTTCAGAAGATTTTTCAGCTACAGGGTTGGCATCTGTGACATCACAACTATTCTACTATTTGATTCTTGTGTTTATTTTAATTTACTCCTGTTGCTGAGAAGCTAAGACACTAAATGCAGTACTACAGGAATTTGGTTATGATTGGAAAATGTAGGCTTCACAGCCACTGATGTAGAATTATTAAGCAGACAGACTTGGTAGAAGAAAGAAAGCCATACAGGATGGAAGAAACAGATTTGGAAGAGCCTATCAGGCAGGCATAGCTCATCCAGCCTCATGTGCAGCTCTGGTTTGTGGGTCAGAGCTTTGGTGGGGCTGGGCCCTGCAGCTGCTGCCGTGTGGCTGCAAGTCAAGCAGGGGAACCGTGCCTTGACTGCCTCCCCTCCCAGGTCGAGGCTCACCACACCAAGACGTTGCACTGCACTCCACTCACTAACGTGGGAAGATGAAAAGGAGCATCAGATGTTTTTTGTATTACTCACTCTGTGTTTGAGTGTGGCATTGTGTGTGTGTGTGTGTGTGTGTGTGTGTGTGTGTGTTTTGCATGGTGTCTTGAGCAGCTTGCAGCTGATTACCTGCTCCTGTTTTATAGTCTTGTCTGTTCCCAAATGTTTTGACTATGTCAAGAATGCTGCTTCCACCAACATGCTTTTTATTTGTTTGGAGCAACACCTGGTTTAGCTGTTTTGTAAGGCGTGGCCAGAATTTTTCAAATTTTCTTTCTGGTTTGTGTAGTACCAGCTGTCCAATAGCTGCCTTAACTCGAACAGGCAAATTTTCTAGACAGGAAACACTGGTTGTAGTTGGTCATGGGATTAAGTGGAAAAACTGAAACATGTGTTTGTGTGCATTTGTTTTAAATATTAATAAAAAGTTTTAGTCTTAAACACTCCATGATGAAAAAGCCAGAAATGCAATAAGGAAACAGGAACAGTAAATGGAACAGGGAAAGGTGTTTGTCTTTTCAATAATCCTATGTTTTAAACAACAGAGAGCAGATTCTAGATGCCAAGGTAGATGATTATGGAGGCAAATTCCTGATTAGATTTGATGGAGACATATGATCGACAACATATTGGTACCATTACATTTCTATTCTATTCTTCTTCCTGTTTGTCTATACAAGTGTTTTCTGTTCCTTAGGAGACGATATGAAGGTGTTTGTGTTTATTTTATTTTCCTTTTTTCACTTTAGGCAGGGGTGTTTGCCAGAACTCCCATAGCAACCCAAACCTTTCCTCTGTTTCACAGTTGCACATTGTAGCACGAGTGGCATCATCACCATCACTCCTCTTTAACTTTGTCATGTTTGCAGTTGTGTGTGGGGAAGAGCACTGAAAAAACTCTGACACACCACACGTCCCTTATGTGGTAGCAGTCGTCCACTGTGATACATTTTTGTTCCCAACGCCCTACATCTATCAGGTTGGGCTGTTATTAGGATTTGAATTCAACATTGCAAACAGTAAAAGATACATATCAGACACTCTTCACTGTCCAACTACACGTTAAATAGTGGATATTTGAAACTTGGGTTAAAGGGCATGAACTTCAGGTGCTATCAGGTATGCTGTCACTCTTAGCAGATGTCCAACAGGGCAGTCCACAAACTGTCCTGTTTCTTCTGGCCTCTTTTCTTCCACTTTGCTTTCAACACCTCTGTTCCTCTCCTCCCTCCTGGCAGCCTTGAGTCCAAGGTCGAACCAAGCTTACTGGAACTAGAAAACAGTGAGTCATTGTTTTTAAAAACAAGTGACAGTGACCTGGCACCTTGCCTGCTCCCCTCGCTTCTTTTTCTCTTCCTCATTCTTTCAGTTTATATTTTGTCTCTTTGTCTCCCTCTTTCTGTACCTATCCTTCCCTCCTCCTCTTTACTTTGCCAGTGCCGGAAGGTAGAGAGAAGGAGTTGAGCCAAAGTCACCAGTGTGATCTGATTTAGGCCTCTCTCTTCTCTTGGCCAGCCATCTGACAGCATGTTGCTCTTTTCTACCCGCTTCAATCTGCCATAGGCTGGCTCTGTGCCACAGCTGTAACAGGACCCAGTGTTGTATATAAATAGGCTAGGCCAGCTTCCTTTGCCATGCTCGTCAATGGGAGGCTGAGGCAATGGAGGGACAGGTGCTCCAACCCACACACTCCCTTACTGTGCTCCGTTTCCCTTTCCAGGCTCCCCCACCCCCCTTTATCTGATGTCTTCAAATATGGAAGTACAAGTCAGTCATGTTGCACATGTTCGCTGCGCTTGCTGGTTATCACTTTGTCCTCTATTTCTGTTACAAGGAGGAGCTGAAAAATATTTCCTGTGTGATTTTTATTTAATGGCACAGTAATCCTATTTCCACTATTCAGACTCCTCCCCTTTCTGCCTTTCCCTGGCTCATGCAGTGTTATTTTGGTCCTCAACTCTCTTTGTTTTGGAGGTACAAGTTGGTACATGTTAATCAAAATGCCTCTCATGCAATTTCTCAGCATCATTTTTCACTGTGGAAGCCACAGCTTGGCAGTGGTTGCACAGGGAGCTGGCTTTAGTTCCCAGGACTTTCCACAGCTATATTAACAAACAAATGCATTTTTCCACTGGCTGTTCCACTTGGCACCACAGCTGCATATTCTCTCTCCTGGGGTTTGTTCAGCAACTGAGCTGTTGACAAATCTATAATCAGCAGATCACCTCATCAGGGGGAACGTGCCCCTAAGCTGACAGAGGGGAGAAACTTCTCACAATCCAGAGTTAGATAGCACCTGGTTTCGCGCTGGACAGGTCTGGTTTCATGCTAAGCTAACATTTGGCTGCACTCACCTACCTGCAGAGGCAGACTGGTCCATGGGCCGCAGAGGGCTCCACTCTCACCTTCTAAAACTGCCACTGCGATCCGCTTTCTCACTGCCACCCGGCCAGCTACTGTTAGTCGATGCATATTAAATTCTCTGTGGGGTGCACAACTCTAAAAATAAGAGAAGAATCTGTATGAAATGGTAGCTGCACTATAATGAAGACTGCAGCTGTGGGAGCTCACTGAATAGTGGAGATGGCAGTTTCTGTCAGAGATAGCTGTTTCATTGGTATGGCCTCAGTTACACTGCCAGGCTCAGGCATTTTCTGAGCTGAAATCAAAGTGAGGTTATTCCGTGAACAGCATTTGTTGCTTGTCGAACCCTCTTCCCCCTTATGTTTCCTGTTTCTGTGATAACTATCAGATAAAGGCTAAAATGCGCAACAAAGAAAATCTAAAAGGAAAGTTCTGCCACGTAACAGACAGCTTTAAAGTAATTCAGAATTAGTGGGAAGTAGAAGAAGGTTTGCTAAAACACAGTTAGGAGCATGTTTGCCAATATTCTTATGATCTAACCTGTTATCTGCTAGAAAAAGAAGGGAAAAGAGAGAGAAATGTTCTCTTCAAACTGTAGCAAGCACATCAAGTAAAGTCCTCATTGCACACAGCTTTGATTTTCTGTGTAGTGAAATCAAAATTTCTCATTTGATGCCTCTTCACACTGCGAGTACTATCATAGCATAGATTTTCTATGGGAACATGAGCCTGGACGCATCTGATTTAAGCGTGAAAGACTAGTGTTCAGTTTACCTGTTCTTCAGTATCACCTAATAATCACACATTGTTCAGCTGCCAACTGTATTAAAAGTGCTGAAAATACTTGATGTTGTGGGAGAGTGATTTTGACAGCTTAGTTTCACATTACATGCTTGCACATTATGGAAAGCTGAGTTTTCTCCTGTTTTAAGAAGAAGCTCATCTGTTCAGACTAGTCTTTAAAACGTGACAATGTTACAGCCTACCCTTTTTTAAAAATACTGTATTGCTTGTTTGTGCATTTGTTGGTTTTGTCATGTAATAGGAAGCAGTTTGTGATGTCTGATCTGCAAAGATGCTCTATATATATATATATTTAATATACACATACACAAACTTTGCTTACTTACTTACAGGCATCCTTGTAACTGATGATAATAATAATAATAAGCCCTGTGGCATATTATATAGCCCTATTGTTATACTCATTTACAGCACAACTGCATCAATTTTATCTTTAGTTTTTGACAGTGGTGAGATAAACAGCAGTTTACGCTATAAACTATTCCATCAAAACTCATGTGCATGTATGCGATTGGTCAGTACTGCATCCTGTTGAATAATGTTGTTGATTTAAAAAAAAAAAAAGAAAGTTGAACCAAATCTCTCTGCCTCATGACACAATTGTTTTTCCACTACTGTGAAGTCCTAACTCTTGATGTCATGTCACACTTTGCTCTGTTGTCTGTTTATGGCCTGTGGACTAGAAGATGAACCCAGACTGCTCATATCATACTCAAATAATATTAAAACATATCTTATGAAAAATATCACCAGAGCATTGCTTGTGTGAAAGACAGAAGCTGCTGCCTTCACTTGAACAATCTGGACAATTTATTCAGTTAATGTTACAGCATGAATGTGTGAAAAGACCTCATAACTATTCAAGCAGCGCGCATAGTGACAAATGTCTGGATGGATTTGTTATGAAGAGACATTTCTGACGATGCAGTTGCATCTGCAGACTTGAAGCCAGAATTTTGAAATCCCCCTATAATTTGTTAATCTCTTAAGAGTCAGACTCCTTCTCCTGTCTTTTTCCTGTGCTGTTTCTGTTTGTCTGACACTCCACTAAACCTCCCTCCTCCCCTTCCTCCTCTTCTCATTCCTGCTGCCAAATTAAGTGTCAAACAGACAGGGAAGCCTATAGAGGTTCACAGTATGGTACAGTACGTTCCAGTCTGTGCTCTGTTATTCCATTCTCTGCTGTGCTCGGACACAAACCTTGCCCCCCCGTCCCCCGTTATTGTAATTAAGAGCTCCTGTACAGCCAGTGAGAGCACCAAGCTGTCCGCTTATGGGTGGTCCTCGGTGGGAGGGTGGGCTACACAGTGGACACGGTTATTGCCCCCCCTTTACAGTGACCGTTTTATTTTTTTAAATAAAAAATGTAAAACTGTACAGCTGCTGTTTCTGCTTCGTCTCTTTTTGTCACAGGTTCATACCTCTTATCCTGTCATCAGTTTCATAGTTTGACTGTTTGTGTACTGTAGGACATTACTCATTGTTGTGTTTGTGGCCAGTGGGTAACAAGCTTCCTCTTCCTCCTCTCTGTGAAGCTGCGTGTGTTGCCTGTCATGTAACAGCGATCCATAGCGGCCCTCTATTCATGCATGTGATCACCAACCGTCCTGTAGGTCCCTTACGTCACTCTTCGTTCATGCCTTGACTCAAGTTACACTTTCACCCCCCTTGGTCCCCTCTCACCGCTCCTCTACCCCCCTTCACCCCATATTTCCCCCTCTTTTGCCCACGACCCATTTCCCCGCCCTAAATCAGTCTTCTGTATCTCCCTATTTGCTCTCATTGTCCCTCTTGCGTCCCCCTGCTCCTAAACCTAGAATGAGAGAGACGGGAGATGGCTCATTACTGACTACATAACAACCCCTTCCCCCCCTCCACACCTCTCTCCTTCTCCTACCCTCTTCCTGATCGGCCACCCCCTCACTCCTTCTTTATCTCTGTTGTTCCTGCCAGTCAACAACAACTCGCTCAGTCGTCCAGGTTATGGTTATCGCAGGTGCTGCTCCGTAGCGACTGGACTTGCTTTAAGTTGTTGAATATGTTTCACCTCTCATCTAAAAAGATAAAACGAAGACATCAAGAAGTAAAAGAACAATACCCCATTTTGCGTAAGGGGCTCCCGGCAATACAGTCGTCTACTCATGTTCTTGACCCACATCCATTTCTTGGTGTCAATAAAGTCTTTCCAACAGGAGATGTGACACGTGTCCTAGACTGTTAGCATGCCGAGCAACATCTGGTACCTAATTTCCACTATATTTCTTATCTGCACTAAGAAATTAATATTAATTTATATCATGTTTGTGAGCCTTGAAGATCATTGCAAGCAGAGGTAAGATGTTGCACTCTGGCCCTGCTGTTGTTGCGTAATCTAGTTTATGTTGTCATATTGCACAATAGGTATCTGGTTAATACTGCAGGCTGACAGCAAATGGGTGGCCTGTAGGCCTGTTTGATGTGTCCAGGAGATAAAGCAGGAGTGGCACAGAGGTGTAAGGTTGCTGTTATCACTGAGTAGAAAACCAACTGTCACAGTGGAGGAAGTGGTGTGTTTGTTTTACAGTATATGTCTAATGAAGAGGATGCGACCACCGCATTTGTGTTTATTTTTACTGGGTGCAAAGTGGTGGTGGGAAATGGAGGGTAATAAATGGAGAAAATAGCTAAAGGTGGCAAGCAAATGGGATTCACACCATTAAGATCCATAAATGGTGCAGAGTGTGATTAGCTGCACATTAGGTGTGTGTCTGAATTATTGATTTTAAGCATCAGACTAGATGGAGACTATGAGATCACTTCTGTGACAAGGGGCTAATTTTATCCCACTTTCACACATTTGGTGTCTTGTCCAAGGACACTGATATATAGTCAAGAGGAAGCGGGAGTTCAACCACTGACCCTGGGGTCCGTAGACAACTACTCTACTAACTGAGCTGTTTTCCTCCAGCGGTTTGTTTTGATTCAGAGAAAAGTAAAACTTTTAATGTTCCTTTAACAAGTTGCATTTGAAAACAATCTTCTTGCATGATGGTTATTGTCCATTGCCATTTGTTTTAGACCAGAGCCTGGTTGATGTGGTATGAGTGGTTAAGTCGTGAATAAATGAGTATAAATGAGTGTTTGAGCTTTTCTGCAAACGTTCTCAGCACCGTGCTCAAATATCATTGTTGCATCACTATGTCAAGCAGTAAATCATATCTCAAGTCTATTCACAGAAGTTGAGACTTGTTAGGTGTTGATCAACACATCTGTTCATATTTTTGAGCAGTCGGGTAGAAAAACATACCACTTGTATGGAAAAAAATATATAATTTTTTTTTTTAAAGAAACGGCTGCCTTCTTAATTATTTCTAATTTACTTTTATTGATATGCTGTTGAATAAAGAGTATATCCAAGACCTTAAAGAAACAGTTTCCGTATGTGTTAGTTAATTATTTACTCATCCTGTCAGAATTCCTGTTGTGGCACGTGTCTTACATGTTATTTGTAGCACGCAGCAGCAGCATGCTGTTTCTCCGTGCCTCCTTAAGTAACTGTCCCCTAATGAATTTTTCACTCCTCCTCCTCTGTGTGTGTTTGCTGGTCTAAATGTGGACTTGTCTGTACCAGTGTGACGCAGCGAAAGAATATGAATGAGCATGGATAAGCATTTTGCTTCCGGGCTTAATTTCTGTTAACCCCTTCGAGTCTGCTTCATTCAGATCTGTCGGTGTCGTACAGTAATGGAGAAATGGCGCTGAAGCCACTGAGAAGAGAAGGTGTATGGGAGAGGGAGAGGGGGAAAAAGCGCTTGCGGCCAGTCAGACTATAGAGGAGACTCGAGTGTGAGGCTGCTTCATGATTGACTCTGCTCTACTTAGTGCAAATCACTGTCGGTTTCATGGCTTAAATAAGAAAACCAAGGGTTTGCTAATGTTTACATCCAGATGTTTCAATATACCATTGCAAATTGAGGGTGAACCTTTTAGCTGTTTGACGATTGCTGTAAGAAGGGTTGGGTATCGTTTGAATTCTATTGATCCGATTATGTGATTACACTGGTATGAATTCTGGTTCTTTGATTCCTTGTTTCAAATCCAACATGGTTACAAAAAAAACTACAAATGCCATGAACCAAAAATACCCTTACTGCTCTGTGAAAGTCCTTAGTTTCCTCTTTGGCCAACTTTGCCTTTATTGCCAGAGAATATTATGTGTCACTGTCCCTGGGCCCACTGCAGGTGCTAGCGCTCAGTGATACACACTGTGTGGATACTGTAAGGCATCAAACACTGTACAGTCTTTCATGCTGATTCTAAGTTACTTTAAGTGTTTGTAATTTGGAACCGAGCTTCGATCCCCTCACTGTTTAAAAGAAATGACATGCCTCTCTCCATATATGTAATTATAAAAAAAGACATCAGTGACGGTAGATAAAATATTCTGAAATAATTAGTCAATCAGTTGCTCAACAGACTGTATAGTGAAACAGTTTGAAAAATTGTAATCTTGAAAGCAAAGGAGAAAATACAGCACTCTAATTGCAGTTGCTCAGTTGTTTGGCTTTGCTGCTTTTCTTTATCTTGAAATGAAAAATTGAAGAGAGAAAATGGCTTCTTCTGTATGCCACATTTGCCATTTGACGGTGTCACGTTGAGATTTGGCAAATTGAGAATCATATTTTCACTATATCCTGTCTGATTCCTCATTAATGGAAAATACTGGGATGATTAACTGATAATGAAGATAATTGTTGGTTACAGCTCAGAAATACACATACTAAACTCACTTCTCTGAATCACTTTCAATGATGAAATTACCTGCATAAATGTTTGTGTCCTTTCATAACTTAGTTGGGAATGAAACTGGGTACAAATTCTTGGAGGGACCATTTTAAAATGAAAATTGTAACTTATGACCGGTTTATCCTTATTATTCACATCTGTGTCCCTCTGTCCTTTCAGTTTGTCAGAGCAAGGACATCCGGAACAATGTGACCAATCTCCAGTCTTTGGAGAACTGCACCATTATCGAGGGCCACCTGAAGATTCTGCTCATGTTTAAGACCAAGACCGAGGACTTCAGAGGTCTCAGTTACCCAAAGCTACGAATTGTGACCGATTACGTGCTGCTGTTCAGGGTTTATGGCGTTGAGACTCTCAGTGATCTTTTTCCCAACTTGACTGTGATCCGTGGCAACAATCTCTTCTTCAACTACGCTCTTGTTATTTACGAGATGCTGCAGCTAAAGGAAGTGGGCCTCCACAGTCTGATGAATATCAACCGGGGCGCTGTGAGGATTGAGAAGAATCCGGACCTGTGTTACCTGGCTACCCTAGACTGGTCCAAGATCCTGGACTCAGTAGAGGACAACTTCATCGTAGCCAATAAGAATGAGAGGGAGTGTGGAGATGTGTGTCCTGGTACAGCCCAAGGTCAGACTATCTGCCCTCAGAACACCATCAACGGACACTTCAGGGGACGCTGCTGGTCACAGAACCACTGCCAGAAAAGTAAGTGTGTGTGCGTGTGTGTGTGTGTGTGTGTGTTGTCTTTAACAGTTTACCAAATGAAAAGTTGATGTCTGACATTTTAACCAGCCTGGTTCCCAACAAGTTTAGAAACACCAACCAATTTCTCTTGTGTGCAAACATAATAGTTTAGCATCTTTTCCTGAATCCATTATGCTGCTCCTATTTAGACACGCACCAATCAACATTAACAACTTTACCATCGCCTGGTGGTTTTAATGTTGTGGTAGACAAGGGTCAGCACAGAAAGAATAACTATGGTGATCGTCAGGTGTGAGATGTGTGAGGTGAATACATGGTGCATCACAGCTTGTTGGGTTTTATGTGAGTAGTAGGAGTTGGATTATTGAAATAAACTCTTAATTTTGCATTTGTGTTCAATTAAGAGATTGCAAACTTGATTATAAGAACACCAGTCAAATCTCAAATGTTTAAAAAATATGTAGAAATAGAATAGATTATATAACATGGACTGCCAGTTTATTTCATATACTTCAAGAATGTTTTCAGATGTGCCATTTGTTTTCATCTCTTCATTGTGCATTTCTTCAGTGTATGTCATAAATAAATTGCCTACCTGGTGAATGGAAACCACCAGATATTTTAGTTCTCCCAGAAATCAGGTCAGGCTACTCTTGTTTTTACTCCAAATGTTTTACGTAATGATTTCTGTGATCTTAATATCAGCAGCTAGGGGTCATGGACACGCCACGCCCTCTGATTATCATTCATTGACGGGAGCGTTGTGGGCAAGTGATCTGTAATTACAGGCTCTGGATCTGCTTGTTGTGTGAAATGACTCAACTGCATTGTTGAGTCAGAGGTAGGCATTATGGGAAGAAAATGTACTGAAACAATTAGGTTAGAGAGAGAGAGAGAGCGTTGACAGATATGGATAAACAGTATAGTACACATGTTTGTTAGAAACTGTACAGATTTCTCTCCTTTTAGCAAAAAAAGCTGTGGGTTTGCTTGGTGCTGTAGCCAGCTGCCAGTGTGTCGGCCAGTCAGTCTTTCCTCTCCTACCATAAACACAGAGAATGGCTTCTATTGTAAGACGCACAGAGAGAATGCTTATTATTTTTTGAAAGCGATTATAGCTTGTGTTGTTTTTTTCTCTACTGTCTGTCTGACTCTGTCTGTGTGTTCGAAGCATAACGCCCTTTGCTATGTTTACACATGAACATCGGCTGATGCAGCCTGTATACAATGTTGACGCCTCGATTTTTTTTTTTTTT
>OMLM01001366.1:78853-100948 GCA_900302695.1 Helostoma temminkii
ATTTGTCACCTCTGCAACAGAATTAAAACCCCCCAAGATAAAGCAATTTTCATGTCTCTCTAGCTGCTCAGTAGTCTGTCATGAGTTTTTATGGGCGTCAAGTTTTATATTTTCCTCAGATGTTTCCTCAATCAGAGAACCTGAAGCACGCTTTGTTACTGGATTTAATAGTAAGACTTACTATGAGGAAATAGTATTTAATCTAATAAGGGAAGAGAAGCCAGAACCTCCGTCCCTAAATGTCTCACCGGCTGTATCGCCCCTCTATTGTTGGGATCAGAACACAGATTGGCATCGCTCCAGTTTTCAAAATAGGTACTTTCCTTTGACCTCTACTACTTGTTGTGGTATTTATGTTGAGACTTGTAGCGGTACTCAGGCACTAGTAGAAGTCATCTGTAGAATTCATGGTGGACGAAGTCTCTTAAGAAATGTTTAGACAGGAATGAAGTAATGGATCACATGGGTAACATTCACGTATGAGTGAATGCAACTTGTAAGATAAAAAGCCAGGTGAGTCTTGGTGCCAACAATATGTGTTTATGTTTAAGTGTCAGGTGCTTTTTTACAGGATACAAATATATGAATGCTGGTTTAAATAATGGACGAGTTTACAAGTTCAGAGGATGAAGTGGTGAATGATAAAATCAGCAGCTTTATATCAGGTTATGCTTCTTTCTGATCCTTAAAATGAAAAGCTACTTTTGCCGCATAATTATGTTTTTTTCTCTTCTCCGTCGTTTCTTTTTTCAGCTGAAGAAACAAATGATTAAATAGCCTGACATCACTGCTGCTTATTTTGCCTCTCCACCTGTCATCCCCATCATGTCATAGGCATTCTGTAGTATAAAATTTATGTTGGTAAAACATCAGGACTATAAAATCTTAGAGTGCTTATGCCATACACTCTGTTCCTGTTAGCTTAAGTGGTAATATATTTGCAAGACAGATATAGATACAGTATTATGATCCTTCTCTTGTTGCTTAAAAGCAGTTGATTGTGCTGAAAGGTACAAGACCGCAGTAAAAATGTGTCGTCTTTCTTTCTCCGTACACTGTTTGTATTGAACAGCATTATACATTTGTAGCATGCAGTCATGCTAGTAGTATACATTCCCATCTCTCCTCCTCTCTTCACTAGGATCTAATGGCCCACTGTCTTCATGAAGCATGAAGCAGTTAATAATTTCACTGACACGGGGGAGATAGTTGTCTAGTTGTGTGTGGAAATGCCTTGAAGAAGCGTCAGACACAGCTTAAAAACAGTATGAGGAAAAGGAAGATATGATTTTCCCTGTCTTATTCTTTTTATCACTCCGTTTCTCTTCTGTGCTTCTATGGCTCCACCTTATGAGAAAGATCCTCCCTCTACACTCCCTCCCTTCTCCTTTTTATTCCCCTCTCTGTTCCTATGCTTTGTGCTCCCTCTCTCTCCCCCTCTTCCCTTCCCTTGCACGCTGTGGTATGCAGACATGCAGGAATTTCTGGGCCTCAAAATGATAGACCAAACTTGTCAGCCCTGGCTCCTGTTACTAAAGATGGCCGCCTTGGCAGTGTGTGCGCCTGCGATTGGTGGACGTTACGCCTCATGTGATTGGTCATGTGATTAGTCATAACATGTTTATGCACGAGTTGCTGGCAAAAGTGAATTTTAGTTTGGTGTGCATACAACACATATTTTCCATCTATTAGTTGTGACTTCTTGGAGGCATGTAGCTGCTGTCATACATCATGTAACAAAATGGCAACACCACATTTTATGAATTATGTTAAGTCTTAAAGTCTAGAACAATCTTTTCCTTGAGGTCATATTAATCTGCCTGTTGTACAACAGCCACTCTTTGTCTATAGCTGCAGCAAAGGTACCACCTCTGTCTACCACTTGACAGTTGCTGTGGTGAAATCAGTCCAGGTGTTTAAGGAAGACGAAGGAAAGAATAGAAAACCAGTAGAAAATCAGCAGCACTTCAACAGCACTTGGACTCCTCACTTGGACCCACATACTTTAGCTTGTAATCCATATCAATATATTTTAAAATATATAAATATCAAATTTTCTGTTTGTCTGTCTCTCTGTTTGTTACTTATAGACTTCTCCCCTTGGTGCCCTGAAGCCGAAAATAGGATACCATGTGCCGCTGCTGGTCTGATCGTACATTTTCTTTTTCCACCCGTTCTTTATTTAGCAGATATTAAAGAATATTTCACGAATTACAAATAGTCAGACAGCAGCATCGTACAGACAGCATTACCTCCATAAAACTGGGATATGTGGCTGTGATTGACATACATAAGACATCCACGTTAACCATAAGTAACAACTGATGTCCTAAAGCCAGAAAATAGGCCTCATGTGCCTCTGCAGGTCCCATCATTCATTTTCATGACAAGTCCTTAAACAGCTAGATATCACTTCTGATGGTGAAAATGGGGGTGCAGGTCAAAAATATTCTGTGTAGACAACATCTTGAGATTGAAGTGTGGCTTCAATTTGTTGACACGTAACAAAATGTGTAGATAAATCAGAACAGTTGGGCTTTTTCTTCTTTCTTCTTATTTTTTTGTGGAAGCTGCACTAAAATCGATATGTCCACTTCTATTATTTGTGCCTCCTCATAAATATTTGAAGATGACACCAAGTAGCATGCAGAGCTTGTCCTTAATATAGATCATGAGCTAGCAAGTTAGAGTCTTACGACTCATGTGTCTGTGTGTGTGTCATCAGAGAGTGACGTCCAACCCAGCTAATATTTAGCATGCCTTGGCTGTTGCTTCCTCTCTCCAGTGTCTGGGCTTTGTGATGGCATTGTTGCAACTAAAAAAGGTTCTGCTCTGGTGGTCTGCTCACTTCTTGTGAGCTGGACATACTGCACTCTGCTGTCTGTTGTACATACATAGATGGCTTTTCCAAATGTGCTTTGCTGGTATATTGTATGGACTGTGGGGCACCTGTGTATAACAACACATAATGTGACTACACCTAGTGCACTTCATAAATTACAGGGTTTTAATGAATTTTTTTTTATGTAGAATTTTGCTGTCTTGTGCTGCTGGGTTTCCTTTTTTAGTTGGTCTGTGTTCCATACAAACATTTGATTTACACAACTAATTTAGGTTAATAAGATACAAGTGGACCCACAGTATTTTTGGTGTGTGGACAGCAGGCATGTGACCTAGTGCAGTTCATATCAATCATGAAGGAACAGCAGTGAACATTAGTCCACACATGACAGTGTGTCCACAGGAATATAGCCAACTAACCTAGTAGACAAACCACCATTTTGTAGCTGCTCTTTCTTTTCAGTTTGGCTAGTTTTGAAAAAAAAAATCCCAAGTGAATCCTTCCCTAGTTCCAAGATTTATGTTTTACGTTTGATTTTTGTAAACTCCACTGAAATGGCAAAATGAGTGGGGAACTTACGAAGCAGGTTTTGACACATTTGACACATCTATCAAATGGCTTTGTTGGTCACCCACATAAAATGTAAGCACCCCAGAAGGAATACTGGTATATTTTTCCCTTATCGCTCACCATCTCTCTTCCTGCCGTGTGCAAGGGGAAGGGTGCCCCTCTGACCAATTCCACTAAGCTTATTGGCTGCACGGGTATTGTGGGTAGTCTGGAAACAAAGCTGAATGTGTTAATGTGCAAGTGGGACCTGTGTAGACGTGTGTATGGAGATGGGCCAGAGTTGGGTCATATTTAGTGTGTTTATTCCTCAGTTCCTTCCGAGAGCAGGAATGAGAACACCAGAGGAGGCAGGGGACAGGTGTCCTGTTGGTGGAAGTGCGACACTCGCTGGAGGGGTTAACATTAACAGAGGGGGGTGAGGTCAGTATTAACAGACGGATGTGTTAGCAATTGCAGGGATGGGACCAATGAAAAGATGCTGCTGATATTTGTAGGCCCTGTTACACCTATGTAAAATTATAAAATAATTTCCTTATGCTGAATCACTTAAGATGGATTGACCTTGTTCTGTTTAAACTAAATGTAAAAAATTTTGCCTTTTTTTTTGTTCTGCAGTAACTCCTTTACGCAAGAACTCCTTTTTGAAGCTTATCACATTTTATTGAGAGAGCTGCTTTATGTTGATTTGAATCCACAGTTATTTTAGAGGTTGTTTGTGGTGTTTAGAGTAAAAGCTACTGGATGTTTCTTGTAGCAGTCTCATGCTCATTGGTCTGAGGGAATCTTGTCTAAACCACTTCCTTTTCTGCCTCTATTCAAAACGCACCAAAACTGCAAATGTTTTAACACAGAATTATTAGAATTAATTTTTGTGCTGAATTAGTGAACTAATCGGTTTAGAAATGGATCTAATTGAGTGTAGGAGCAGAGGTTTGAGGCAAACCATGACTATCCAGTAGTACTGAACAACAACTCTCCCTGTCTTTAATAGTTTATCCAGTTTAAAGTCTGTGTGTGTGTGTGTGTGTCTGGTTTCTTCTGTGTGTGACCCCCATGAAGAGTGGATGGCAGTGATGGAGAGATGCAGAGAACAGCTTGGATGACAAACTCAGCTCCCTGTTCTCAGTGACGGCGATGTATCTCTGTAGGAGGCACTGTCTGGCACTCCTGAACTCCATACTGTGGACAGTATGTGTAGATTGAGACAGATGCTCCAGTCTCCTCGTCTCATGTGTACCACTGACAGAGATAAATGTGCCAATAGCGCTTTTCTAGACTGTAGAAAAATAGCTGTGGGGGTGCACTCTTTGCCTCTGCTGGCTGATTGTATGGCCACATTGCCCCAGTTGCTTATTGGCTAAGTTTGTTTGGTTTTTGCGCTGACATTGCTGGCTGTGCTTTAATTAAAGCTGTGGCCTTTTTAGCATAATATTGTCACAATTGAGAGCCTAAATAGGGGTTTTATGTCCAGTGAGACAAATAACTTAAATTTCCAAATTGTTTTGTTGTGTTGTTTTCTTGAAACATATTTTATTACCATTATTTATTCATTTATCATTATTTAACTGCTTGATTGTTAATTGCTTGAAATATGTATTTCTAGATGCACAAGTGTTGATAACTTCAAATAGCCCCAGCTCAGTACTGTCTTTAATTAAATTTAACGGCCAAACCAACATAGAGGAAATTATATAATATTCAATTGACCTATTTAAAACTAAGTAGTAGTTTAATTTCTTCATTTGTGAATTATAATGTTGTACACACCACTGTAGGGTCCCTTGGTGATCACTTCTTATTCCAAGAGTCAAAGATAATGTAGCCACTGCCGACATCAGTCACCATAACCTGTTTACTGTCTCCTTTTAACAACTCTTCCTGACTGCCTAGACTCTCCGTTATGTACTGTTTTAATTCATCCTTCACTGTACTTGTTTAACTCTCATCACACAGACCTCTGTCTGTCCAGCCTTCTATGGAAAGAATCACAACTGATTAAAGGGATCATATTTAGAATCTGACCACAGAAACATGTGTTTGCTGCACACTGAAAAACTCAATCAGCAGTTTTTGTTATTTAGTGATTCCAAAACAGTGGGGAGATCAACATGTTTCCCATCTCTGCCTTTGTCAGGCTTTCTCATTAAACTAATCACTAACCACATGTGAGACACATAGAATCCCACCTGTTACTGTTTGTGTAAATGCTACCGTTCCATAAAGTGCTCCTTTTTCTTTCCTCATTCAAAAACACTTGTTCACAACAGCAGCGTTTCTTAGAATAACTGTAGCTGTACAGTAGCCAGTAGAGCTGGAGGCAGAATGTTTGTTTAGCAGCATCCGGAGATGATGCACTTTAACTGTCTGTCAGTTTTTGGTGGATGTGTGTAAGTCAGCTCTGGGTGTCTTTGTGTTCATCTGCCTTGGGTAAATCACTGTAAGGTTAGTGATGTTTTCCATACAGTTTGTCTACCCTTTACTAAATCGGGCAAACAGAATACAAATAAGTTGTCATTTACAAAGTTGTCCTTGCAGTAAATAGTGTATCTGTGAACACCTTCACGTTGATTCATGGATCATTCTCACCCCATCCCTCACACACTGCTGAGATTTAGCTGAAGTACAAAGACTACTTTGACTACCAGAGTTAGATTGTTGATGCCCATGTTTCTACACGGACAGTGCAGAACTATTACATTTTTTACAATAAAATCTGTAATACTGTAAAGCAGGATAGCTCAGTTACCTTTGGGGTTCCATAAAACTGTTTATTCTTGATCAAAACCTTTACTTCCGTAGTAAATGCAAGTTTCTTCCAGGTTGCTCTCATGCCGTGATTTTGAATGATGAGCATCTTGAGGCTCAACAGCCTGTTGTGATCTCAGGGAAACCAGAAATTAATTCTCATTTGCCACCAGAGATCGAAAACCAAGATATCTGAACTGCAGTGGTAAATTACAAAATTGTATTATTTTAAAAAATCATTTTTGTTTTCATCCTTGTTTTATTAAAAGCAGCAACTGAGGTAAAGCTTGCCACGAGGAACAGGTATTGTCTGTCAGTTTGTCTTTCTCCCTGTTTACCTCTGACTGCTGTGTTTCTGTGAAAGCCTTTTTTCTTTGTGTGCCACCCACCCACTCATCCAGGCTGCCTGTCTGCTAGAGGGCCTTTGTTGACAACACCTGCACCCCCAAGGATAAGCAGGGCCTCTTCATTCCCCTGACATCTCATTCCCCTTAAAATGTATGTGTTGTGTTCGTTATTCTTTTGACGTATACCCTGGTGTACATGTATTATGCATATGCATACATACAGTACACACACACGCACACAAGACCACGTGATACAAACAGGTACTTCGTGGTTGGACCCTTCTCTTCCAGCAGTCACCTCGTTTGTGTAAATCCTTAGGCTTAGTTTTCAGTCAGGCCCCTAATGGGACACCATATGCCTGGCAAGGATCTGACTCTGGTTGAGGACATAGCTCATCTCTACTTCCTGCCTTGAATGTCCACATTATGCACAAAGCTGCAGCTGTAATAGCTTGCAAATGTTTTCAGAACTGTGCCTCATCATAATGGGCATTAGGATACTTCCAATTTTGTTGCGACTGGTGGAACCACCTAGAGCAATATCACCCCTCCTTCCTCCTTTTTTTTTAAAATATAAGATTTATATGTTATCAAATTGGCCTATGTACATCAGAGTAGAGAATTAGGTCAGCTGTAGCCACAAAAAGTCACTGGAGGGTTATGTACTGGAGGTTATACGTAGGCCAGTGTTTAGTAAAACATGTACCAGCAGTGTGATTATCTTCCATTGAGAGAGACTTTGTGTTTTTCTGATATATCCGAACTCTTGGAAATAGTTTGTGCACACACTATTGTTTGGTCTGCAAGACACAAACATTTTGAGTATAGCTTCAGATTTTATTGTCTTGAGATGTAGAAAGTGCGAGTTCATGTTATCCCCTAGTAATTGAAGTCAACAGAGACCTTTGATAATACTGAACAATAAACACAAGTTGACTCCGTTTTTCACTTATCTTCTATATCATGTGTAAAGCGTTTACTAACCGAGGCATTGTGTCTTCTAAGTGCTGTGCATGTGTAGACGCTCTCTTTCTTTTCTCCTCTGGGCATTACAGTGAAAAAGCGGCTCCTCTTTCTTACTCACAGTCTCACACTTGGCAGCTTTGCAGACAGAAGCGTGCAGTGAAGACAGAAGTGTGAAACCTAGGTTGGCACTAATGTTGCATTAAACCTATAAAATGACTCTTCTACACAAATTCCATGATGAAAGATTAGCATGACTGATAATCTGTGTCAAAGATCAGCTATATGTGTATATAATACAGGTAAGAGCACAGAAATAGTCATGAGACTATTAATCCTGGCAATAAGTGAACATCCATGTCAACATTATTAAAATTTTACAACAAAATGAAAAACATTAAATGTGTCATTTAAATATACAGTGAAGGAATATTATTTCTATGACAAGAAAAAATGGACTCCTCTCCTCTCCTAAGTAGAGGATGTATCAATCATTCTGTTTTGTTTTTGACAAGCTGCTTCATGAATTCCTGCTCCAGAAGAGAAACATTTG
This sequence comes from Helostoma temminkii, assembly GCA_900302695.1. Classification (NCBI taxonomy): domain Eukaryota; kingdom Metazoa; phylum Chordata; class Actinopteri; order Anabantiformes; family Helostomatidae; genus Helostoma; species Helostoma temminkii. The sequence continues at coordinate 86,874 of OMLM01001366.1, forward strand.
GGGGAGGGGCATTTGACAAAGTGAACTGATCAGAGTGAGTGAGTGCAGAAAAAGAGGACAGAAACATGCAGCTTTTTATCCTGGACAGTTCGGTCCATGTTAATGGTCATGCTATTTAAAAAAAATAAGTTTTTACCTTGTAATGGCCACGTGCCTTCATCTACTCATGTTTCGTCGTCCTTTATGTATTGTCCTTAGACCTGTTTCACCCTCCAAGGCTTTTCTCTGACCCTCCTTTTCCTTCCCTTCATTTTCACCCCTTTGTCTGGCCCCCTCCCTGCATCAGTCGCTCACTTCTGCTGTGCATCTGCATCACTGCATTCAGTTGCGTATCACACATTTTCACATACTGTATCCAACCCTGCCCCCATGCTCATTGTAAGCATGCCAGGGCACAGTATACTGTACAGTCAGTGGTGCTGGCATCTGTTTATGGCCTGTTCATCTCCAGTTCTGCTGCATAGAGATATAAAATTTGTATATGTGTGAACATTACATTCCTCTTGTTTACTGTAATTTGAAGTAATTTGTGTCCATGTATCTCATACTGTATGTAGTAATCATCACTGGCATGTGAATGTTCACACACAGGAACACATGCACATCTCTTCACTCTCACACCTGCAGTTAATAGTGTGTGCTTATGGCAAATCTCTTTAGTAAGGCAGTTATTGGAACTAAGATTTTTATTAGGGAAGGTTTTTAGAGAGAAGCACGCTGCATTAGCATTACAGAGGCATTAACAGAGGCATATTTGAGTGATGGAAAGGCAGGCAGGCAGCGAGCCATCATCTTAACCAACAAACAAATCAATCCTGTCAAAGGAAGAGAATAGATGTATGCATAATATTTCTGCATGGACCAGACAGATGATTATGTGGTTGCATGTGGGCTTGTTTTATTTTAATTTCTAGGATATATGGACCTTGTTACCATAAATGCTCCTGTTGTTGATGTAAGGTGTTGGGATGATTAATTGAATTATGTGCTTGTCAAATGGGTTTGTGTTAGAACTTGATCTTAAATGGGGTGGGTATGGGCATTTCAAGCTAAAATGCTATTAGATATTTGCTGTTCTAAAAGTAGTTGAATGTTTTTTGAATTTGGCTCTTTAGTAAAATTATATATGGACCTTGTTATCACATTATTTCCAGGGGCCAATAAAAATGAGTGAAAACTGTTTTTTTTTTGTTTGTTTTTAAAGACAGAACTGCTGTCACGTGAGATTATAAGATTTTTAAAAATTTAGCTAATTTTCAAAAACCATTGCCCATTAGTGAAAATGAGTTATCTTGGAGACGTCCACTAACTTCACACAACATTTCCAGTTTAGGAGAAGAAGAACAAGGGATATGATCAGATAGATGAATGACCAAAAGCTAGTGCAAGCAGAAGCAATAGATGTTCTAGACTTTCTCAAAATTCATTTGACACATTGAAATCTGAAACTTTACAGTGCATAGCTTATGACTAATACTCTCCATCATCCGTCTCTGCACACCGGCTCAGGAGACCCCTGGCCAGTGTTCTGTTTTCTTTGGCCGCTCTCTGCTGATGGAAAGATAGCTCGTACTAAGGTCAAACTGAGGGCTTGAAATGAGTCTGTGAGAAATGACTGAGCATTGATAGTTTATGTGAGTTTCTATGGGCAACAGTGTTATGACCAACACGTTTATACCACATTTTATAATCCAAATACATTTTTATCTATTATCGTGAATGTATGAGGTGCTTTTTAACTCCCCACAGATACTGAGATCCTGACATCTAGTTAGAAATCAGTTTATCACTGACTGTCCAGTTTAAAATTAAAAAAAAAATGGAGTGAATAATTTAGTCAGACAATGATGTATTACTCCAGGTTAACTCAGGGCAGGTCACAGTAATGTTCTCTGGTTTTGGGCTGAAGGACAGGAAGGGTGGGCCGCTTGTCCCAAAACAAAAGAATGAAGAACCTCATGTGTCTGTGACACGTGAACTGTGTACTGTATTTTTGCTGCGTTTTGGACATAAGATGCCGGCGTGTGTGTGTGTGTGTGTGATCCCGTGTGACATGCCTGTTCAGTAGTGATGGAGAGTTTCCCTCCTTCCTCCCAGAATACTGTAAATAGCCTTCCTGAGGCTATGTAAGAATGAATGGAGCGAGGAGACGGACAGGATGGGAATACTTAATTTTGTCTGATGCAAAGACCAGTGAGAGCATTTAAAATAACATGTGGCCAATTTTTAAAAACCTTTGTGTTTTAAAGTCAGTGATTCAGAACCAAACTAACATGGAGGCTTCAGATGAGATATTTCAGTGATTTTATTTGACTGCTTTTTGGGCACTTTTCTTTTTTATGTATAAAATCAGTTTGTGGCTAATCTTTGATTTGGAAACTTCAAAAACAGTATTTCCCCCCTTACAATTAGTTGCTTTGTGTGCATGTGTGAGTGTGTGTATGTGTCTGCCTGTGTACTGTTGCATTGCTTAGTGCTATACAGTGAATATGAAACAGGGCAACTAGCATCTGCACTGCAGCCTTCCCAACCTGGCCCCCACACTGAGTATGTTGCTCAGTGCAACTGGTCAGCTTGCAGAAATACAGGCATGTGTTTGTGAGTATTTTCAAGAGGAAGAGGATTTTATTTTCTTGTGTCTGTGGTGTTGATTGTGTGGGTTCATCTGCTTGTATCTCCTGCTTTTGTTTTGCTATGTTTGTGTACCTCTTACCCGCACAGGATTGATTTCTGCTGTGGTTTTTGCTACATCTTTATCTGCCTCTGTATCTGTATCCTCTCAGGTTCCAGAAACAAGGTGACAATGTCAAAATTGCTTGGTTTGTCAAATGAGCAGTTGAAATCCATCAATTTACTGTCACAGAAAACAAGGAGCACCTTTGGCACATATTTTGGCAAAAATATTTAAATGTTAAATATCAGATTTGTTCCTAGTTAATATCGCTAGTTTATGAATCATTTAGGATCCAAGGCAGCCCGGTCCTTTTCTTTTCAGGATTAATCCAAGTTAGCTTGATAGAAAATGTGTGTCATCCACAATAATATCAAATTCTCAGTCCGGTCATAAGGGCCAGCTGAACTCAAAGCCCCTGAAATACAAGAAAGGAAGGAAGGAACGAGAGAGGTAGGGGTAGAGGCTGGAGGAGGAGAAGGAGAAAGACGGAGTAAGGAAAGAGGAGAAAGAGATGGAAACTGTGACAATCGGCCTTTTGATAAACATTTTCTCTGTGTCAACTGAGGGCACAGAAGGGAAGGGAGAGCAGTTTAATTTCTGTCTTTGCCTTTTGCTCCCTCTCTCTCTTTCAGTGGCTAATATGAGGAGATAATGGGGCATTGAGGCATAAGGGAAAGGCTTAAAAACACCTTAGTCATGACTGGGCGACCACTCAGCACCACTGATTAAATTACCCATATGAAGCCAGGTATTTATTTAAGAACAGCTACAATCCATAAAACTGCACTTAAGAGTATTCGGTTAAAGATGTCAAATAACTGTCTTTGCTCTTTGTGGCCGTTGCGTTTAAGGCTGAAATGCAACAGATGCATAAAATGTTTAGGAATTTAATTAGCTTTGTGACAAGGATGGAGCTGGAACGGCAGTGGAGTTTAGTGCAGCCACACCTTTTCTCTCAGGCCAACTGCTACATCAGTGTTGAGTTAAAGCATTCAGCCATGATTTTCCTGAACCAGCCTCAGTGTAACATCGATGGCAGTCATCCACCATTTTACTTTGACTTACATTGACTATGGGGGACAGAGGAGGTTATTGGTCAGATTGCAGATATAAGTGATCATCCATTAAGAGCAGAAGTCACAATTCTCAAACATCATTTCCAGTCATCCTGGAAACCCACTGGATGTTTTACACTGATTGTCTCTTGTGTCTCTTAAGGCATGACACAGATTCATCAACCTGACCTGATATCAGCCTAGACCTGGCACTGGTTTTTCCTTTGGCTAAAGGATGTTTTATTATGAAGAGACTCTGGCCTCTGTTGCTGTGGTGTGTGTCTGGGTGAGTGAGTGATTATTGGTGATGATGTGAAGCCAAGTCATGAGGAGAGTAATGCGGATGTCTCGCTCTGTAGATGGATGTTCACCTGCTACCTCTCTCCATCACCTTCCCACTGTCACCAAATTGTCCAGTCAGCAAAACATGCAGGGCATTGGTGTGTGCACGTGAATGTATGTGTGTGTCCGCAACTGATTTTTGTTGTTGTTGTTGTTGTTGTTTTTATTTTTCATTTTTTTGAAAATCTGTGTCGACTGCAGCAGCGGCTTGTGTGTGTGTGGTCCCAGCTTGTTTTTTTGTTTTTTTGTTTTTTTCATGGTTGTCAGAAAAAGTGCAGCCAGCAGCAGTTGCTGCGGCTGGTGGCAATGTGACAAAGATGTGCCATAGAGCTGGGAAGACATGAAGGATGAGGGGATAAGGAGGGAAGAAGGCTGTAAACTGGTGGATGTAACAGAAGAGGGGCTGCAAAGGAGGGATGAGGATGGCTGAGTGGAGAGGGCGGTAACAACGGATGTGTTGGAGGAGATTAGAATAAGGAACCTTAGAGGAGGGTCAGCAGTGGGACGTATTGATTCTAGCTCCATCCAGAGTGTCTGTAATGAGATCTAGTGGCTGTGGCTTTCTTGAGAATATTTGTCACCTGGGGCTAGATGCTATGGCTGCACAGGATAAGGGCAGAAGGGAAATGGGCAGAGGAGGGTCAAGAAGAAGAAAAAATAGAGGGTGGGGGATAAGTCAGGGAGAGAAGAGTGCAGAGAATAAAGGGACAGAGATGGAGAGAGTTTGGCTTTACGATTAAAAAGACAGGACACAAATGATGACTAGAGGGGAATCTAAGAAAATGCCTGTTGGGAGCATGCGGCTAATTACTGCAGACAGTCTATGTCTGGACTCATCTCCATGGTAACAAGATGGACCAGCAGGGCTGGCCAGCACACAGGAAGATGCAGACAAGGAAATCAATGAACAGACAGACAACGCAGGGAGCAAAACCATGCTCATTAAGTCAGATTTCATTTTGTCTACAGGTCTCTGTATGTTCATGTATGTGTGTGACCACCTGCTGACCCTACACTGAGACTTGTTTAGTATTCATTGCTAGGACAGCTGTAGATAAAGAGCTAACTTTACATATAAAAAAGGTTTTACGGGACAACAGCAGGTCTGAGATCAGACAAGGTTGCTGAGATCCTGGTGTTGCTGGTTGAAACATTCAACAGTTCAGCCTACCTGATTTAAAATAAAAAGGCCTCTGCTTTCTGGCATCTAATGTTGAACAGTCCTTAAGCAAAATAAAAAGTTGCTCTGGTTGTGGTAATACCAATGTGGATGTAGATATGAGACTCTGCATCACTGCTGATAAAGACCATGTGTGCCTTTTGTTTATAATCATGTTTTGCTCCAGGTAGTGGAAGAGTACTGTTAGTTTGTTGTGGCTTCCATCTCTTTTTTAAGTTGGTATGACAAGGTGATGAAGTTGGGTGATTAGAACGAGTGCTAACAGCAATAAATAGATTTTAATCTAAATTGTATACATATTATAGCCTTTTTACCGACATGAACAGGCCTTTTTCTTTAATGTGGGGATTGAATGCTAACGTTTATGTAAGTGAACAACTAGACATGTTGAGGCAGGTATGCAGATATGTGGAAGGGGTATGATTGTGTGCATATGTGTGACAGAGAAATAGAAATCTGCACTCTGTGATTATCAGCTGCAGTGATAACTCAGAAAATTTGAAAGCAAAACAACACAAGTCAACAAAACAAGTTGATGATGATCAAGAATCAAACAGAGTAATTATCTTTATCTATCTCTTTTGTAAATAAATGGATATGGTACAACATTAAAAAGGAACACAAACCACTGCATGAACTGTGTGTTTGTGTGTGAAAGATAAACCTGTTCTCTTTCAGGCAATTTCAACTATCAGTAACCCAATACAGCCTGGCTTTTTTTATCCGTTAGTGTATACACACACATGGAAAATCTCAGGTCAGGGTGCTCTGCCTTTTTCTTATTCTTAATGTTACTTTCATTTAAAATTTCATGCTGAAAGGTTCTTGTGAAATTGAGGGTTTCATGTATGGTTTTGTATTTACATCCCTTTAGGGTAAGTAAATGGTAAGCAATCGTTAGGTGAACGTGGCTATCAATGTGCTTGACAATAATAGATTGTTTTTGAGTTCTGATTGATATGCATTTATCATTTAGTGTTGTCTGCGTTTCTTCATGTGTTAACACGTGCAATATACAGAGTGCTTCATAAAGCCGTTGCGACCCTGTGACATGAAACAGGACAGTAAGCAGTTGCTGTTAAACCACCCTGCGATGAGCCTCTGTACATTAGACCATGTAGATATGCATAAAAGTCTTGTCCAAACATTTGCAGTTTTGGATTGAAGCTTCAGTCTGTGACTCACACACAATTCATGAACAGACTCTGCGCAGTCATGGCTGTCATTGTCTTTGTGACAGTTCCAAAGGATTTCAAACGATTCTGATAAAATGGACGAGGCAGCGATACTTCTGATTGTTGATTTCTGAATGTGTATTTATTTATTAATAAATAAAATGACCGGCAACAATTCCCAAGTGTTCAGGATAAGATACTGATATTATTAGATTAAACTAACAACACGGATGTATACACATAAACAAGAATGACTGACACATTCCTTCAGAGCTCATGTGTATCTACTGTATTTGCACTAAAGTTGATGTGCTATTATATGTGTATATGTTCTTTAGGATTTTATATTCTGGCTGTGGCCTTTCACAGCTTTGCATTGGCACTGAAATACGTATCTTGATATTTGCGAGTACTCGAGTAAATGCATAGACACTTCTCAGGTTCCTGTGTCTGGAAAGTCACTTGTATAATCGTTGCTCTTTATCCATGTGTCAATAACCTTTAGAGGGAGTGGCTGTTGAAGAAGGAAAAGAAGGGTATAACTATTTATTGTCTTTTCGTCTTTTTAATACAGGTACATTCTGAATGGCTTATAAAATAAAAATGTTTATTTATAAAAACACATTGAGAGATAATTAAGCGTCGGACCCACTGTCAGTTGCTTTGCAGTAAATGTTGAAATGCATCACATACTTTGAAATGGCCACCACCATGCACCATATTATACTGAGCAATATGTTCACATCCATTAAACAGTAAAGGGATTTAAGATTGAATAACAAAACTATAGACTGTCAAGTCTATAACACTGAAGCTAATAATAAAAAACAGATTAACACACTAAATCCACTCCAACCCAGGGTATCCAAATGAATCAAACAATCAAACATTAGCTTGCTTAGCTTAGCACAATGATCGGCTCTCTACTCTCCTCTCTATTACTCTCCATGAGGGGTGTGACGTATCATACAGGTATAATTTTTATGTGATAGAAAAGTATCATTTGGTGATATCGGTAATGTATCAATGCACTCGTGTTTGACGGCGTATTTTTTGTTTCCTAGCACGCACAACAGCAACACAGGCCAAATGCCTGAGAACGACAGCGGTGTGTCAGCCTCAGATGATGATTTGGTTCCTAAAGAGGGAGCTGAGTAGTATGGAAGTGTTTACCATTTCTCCCAGAGAGTAGATATACGTAGCGTGATGCATGATCCTGCTTCATTTTTAAATCAAACTCTACCTCGAGTCTGACAGAAAGTGAAACTAACACAATAAGTCATTTTCCACTGCGGATTTCTTTTATTCAGACAGTTTGTGCTGCGTATCAGCTTTGGGCCTCTCTCTCTTTTCCTCTCCCCCTGTGCTGTCACTGTGCACACGAACACAGCCATAAGGGAAAAAAAAGTCACAAAGCAGCGTTTCTGTCACTGTGCAGTTCAGATCTGAGCCATGCTTCTAAAATAAGTCCAACATGGTATTAAAAAATCAGTTGACTAATCAAAGACTGAATGTACAGTATTTGATAATTTCCTATAACCAGGTTTCTTCAGTACATGTAAGCTCCGTTCTCAAAGCTGCTTTCTCTAAGGAACCTGGTTGTGTTCATGTAGTGAAAACGCAGTCAGTGACTAGTAACAAGGATGGAAAATACCCTTCATTGTGTCTGCATTACTAAATGCTGCCGCCTTCGACCTCTAGCCATTGATAGCTATCAGTTACTGTACTTTGCTGATAATTAATGGATCTTGAATTTCTGACAATTATCAACTGAACAATGCTGTTCAGTCATTTCTTTCGATATCATCATAAATATCATTATTGCAGATTTTTCCTGATATAATTTTGAGGGTACGTTGTCCACCCCTACTCTCCATTTAACCATCACTGTGAACACAAACAAACCTTTGCCTTAGTGTGTGTGTTTGTCTATGTGCCTGCTTGCTTCCGTGTATATTGACGCTTCTGACGACAGTATCACTATCTCCCTCCCAGCAATCAGTGTGTTTTTGTTTACACTCTCTCCTCCCCCTGTCTCTCTCCTCTACTCTCTCAGGGTGAATGTCTTACATCAGATCACTTGAAGCATTTATAGCAGAGCTTTTGAAGCTTAGGACTCCCACCGTGGCCAAATATAGTAAACGTGAATCCAAGAACTGTGTGTATGTGTGGGGCTGGATGAGTGTGAGTATGTGTATGTGTTCTCCTGAGTAAATGGCTCTGGGGTAAAAATGTGTTTGTTATTGTTCCCAGCACTTTGCCTGTAGACAACACTGCCAATTAAAGGGGAGGTTTTATGTGTTAAGAGCAGGAAGTGTTGCCGTGTGTGGCTGCATGCTATTGGCTGCTGTGCTTCTCCCATGTTCTTTCCCTGGGGGCTGAGCAGCTAGGGCTCTTTACTGCCATGGCTAAATGAAAGGTAAACACAGCACACCTTTGATCAGGCTTTGCATTTAAAGCCCTTACTGGAACTGTGCGTACATAGGGAGGATTTTTGAATGACACAGTGAGGTTTACATGCGTGTGTTTAAATTAATTAGAGATAAGCTTTCCAGGATACCGCCTCCTCTTCCCTCTTTTGTTGTTGAAGGATGAGTGGAATCATCCCTCCATCCATGCTTCCTTCTCTCCACCCCCCTCCCCCCATCCAGACAGCATGAAAACAAAACAAGGCGTTGTATGAATGAAAGTGGGAGGGGCCGAGTGGCCTAGAAAGGCAGGCAGGCAGATAGCGAGATAGATAGTGGTGCAGGGCAGGGTGAGGCTGTGGTGGAGAGGAGGAATTGAGACGAGCAGAGTGGGAGAGAAGGGAATGAATGAATGAGTGAGCTGACTGGAGTATGGTTGGCATAGCAGCTACCAGCTAGCTTGAGCAGCGTGAGCAGAATAGGGAATAATGCTGTTGCAGTAGTGGTGTTATGCTAGTGTAGTACTCCCTGCTGAGACCTCTGTGGTAGGATCAGAGAGAAGCAGGACGGCGTAAGGGTAAATATACCTTGGACAGATAAAAACAGTTGAAAGATGGATAGAAAAATGTTTTCTGTTAATATAACGGGGATGCTTGCATATTGAATGGATTTGACATAAAGCTGTTTCATCAACTCTATCCACCTTTGTTTTGGCTTTGCTCCAGTCAAAAGCTCATTGTAATTCAAAATATAAGTGGCAACAGTAGGATCATCTTCCCTCTATGGCAGGCTGGCACCTTAGCTGTGTCTGCCCACCCTGTCTGCCCCGGCAAGGCCAGGGTTAACCCTGGGTGTCTCTCCTCCCCAACATGGAAAAGCCATTGAATGGCTGCCTCCCCCAGCCAGCAAACACATTGGCTGAAGCTGAGGGTGGATCTGGGGCTGGAGCGGCACTCCGGCATGGATCCTCAGCTGGAGCTGGACTGGGGAGGTGTCTCAGCCCTCCCTGCTCTGTTATGTGATGCCGTGGTCACAGCATATACACACACAGCAGACAGATGAGAGGGGGAGGGCTGGAGAAGAGCTATGCATTTTTCTCTGTGGGTTGGAGAAAAGTGTGTGCAGTGGTGGGTTTACTAGCTCACACCGAAGAAAATGCAGCGGATGAACCCCTGCGTGAACTACAACAGAAAATGAGATTGTGTTTCTTCCCTGCATTAGTTGTTATTTTTTCCTTTTCCCCTACCGTTCCCTTTGTCATTGTTAACCTTGTTATACTTCTTCTTCTCTCTTCATACCACAACCACGTCTGTCCTCTCTGCTTTTCTCAGGCAGTAGAAGGGGCAACATTCCCATGCAGGGTTAGGGTCCTAGCTGTATCATTGGCAGGGAGAGCTCATGTGATGTCCTCACTGAGGTGGCATCCCAAGAAAGCTGGCATACTAAGCCCGCATTGCACTTTTAAGTGTGATCCTATGCTCTGAACAGTGTTTGTTCCTATTTGGTATTTGAAGTGTGATTGTGGTTTTTCTGACAGTACGTGCTGTTAGTAAAAAGGTGTAAGATCTAATTAGCCTCTACTGGTTCACACAAGGCAAGAACAGCTAGTAATTTCAGATTAGTAGAGGTTAAACCTGATTCCTAATCCAATCACATTGTCAGGCTCTTTGACCTCTTTTTATCCATGAAGGTGCAGACTGTCACTGTTTGCTTTCAGATGCCAAATGTGACCATTTACTCTCTCATTGATGCTAGTTGTCAAATAGTATTTGTCCAATTGAATTTTTCCATACAAAGAGCTGGAGCTGTCCTCAAATGGCTTTATCAATTATTGTTTGTCTTCTTCTGTGTTTTGTGCAAATAAAGTTGAAATGTTCAAACCTTTTTTTTTGTATTGCTCTGGAGCTTCCATGTTGATAGTCACAGAATGTCCAGAGCTTCAGTCCAAGCATGAGTACATGTGTTGCAGGGCAAAGCGTATTCATTTATAATGAGAGAGGTTGCTGTAACTGTCACTGCAAACTAGAGGCATGACATTCACTGCAGTGAGTGAGAGGGATGTAAGCGCCTAAGCTGAGATGTAGCCTATGTTGTAATATTAATTATTACAGATATCTTACATTTATTTAAAAGAAAAAAAGAAAAAAGCCTGAAATTTAAAAAACTTAATACCAATCCTATATGCTGTTGTTTGTATTTGGTGTTTTTGTTTTATTTCGTCTTTTCTATTTGTTAATGAATTTTCCACTGCTCCTCAACTGGTCACACACATGAACATAGAGGAAGGGGCTGAAATATGTCATGAGCCCTCCAATGTCAATCCTGGTATTAACCATCTGCTTCTATTCTCTCCTCTGCTTCTCCTCAGTGTGCTTGGACAATTGTGAGCATGGTGCGTGTAGCCCCCTGGGCCAGTGCTGCCATGAACAGTGCCTGGGCGGCTGTTCTGAACCAGGTAATGCAAGTAGCTGTGTGGCCTGCAGGAACCTCCAACATGGGAACACCTGTGTAGAGGAATGTCCTCCTGGATACTATGTCTTCAGGGGCTGGCGCTGCATCAGCTTCTCTTTCTGCCAGGTTGGTCATAACTTATATTTTCACAGAAGTAGTTACAGTAGAGTTTATAATTGAAACACACTTATTTAACACCTGTTGTTCTTGTTATTCAATCCAGGAACTCCACAACCAGTGTAAGCAGTCTAAGAAATTGAACCAGGATCGAGATTCTGGCTGCTATGAATATGTCATCCACAACCGGGCATGTATTCCAGAGTGTCCTTCTGGATACACCACTGTAAACTCCACTACGTATGTCTGACTCACTCACTCTCACAAACACACACACACCTTTAATGCCACCATCAACACTGCTGTAGATGCTACTGCCGCCCACAACAAATCATCCTACTGTGACAGAACAAGTGGATTGTCGTCACTGAACACACGCAGTAACATTTGCACACAAGAGATGATGGTATTTGTAAGTTCATCAAACAATAAAGCGGCAATGTATTTTTCCACTGTGGAAACTCTTTTAGGATGGTGAGAACAAACTGTCTAGAGATGTTGTCATGGAGCAAAAAAGAAGGCAAACCATCACAGTTAACAGAGCCATTGCAGCAGTGTGATTATTTATGTTCTGTTTTATGCTTTTATCCATAGTTCTAATTTCATGTGTCAAATACAGTCTGAGTTAGTAGTGTAAATGCTTTGAGTCTTTATTATGTATCAAGCCCCTTAAGAGAAAGTCACACAGTTACATGATCGTACCCAGTAGATACTCAAAATATAAAACTCAAAAATAAAATGCAGATCTATTACTCCAGGTACAAAAAAGCAACAACATTAATACAGAGTCTTAAACAATAACAAAAATTACATATATTACTATAAACGACTGTCTATTAATAAATAAAATATGTACACACCTACATTTATGCTTATTAATATACATACAGCTTTTTTTTTTAATGGTGTCATAATCTATCAGCGATCACCTGTAGTTACTGCAGTAATATTATGAGTCGTGCATGAGTGAATGTGTGAGTCAGAAAATAAGCAACACACCATTTGAATAGACAAAAGTTGATAACTTGATAACTAGGTTTTTTTGCCAAATGTGTTTCCAAATAGGCATGAGAATACAGTACAATGAACCTGTGGTGTTTTCACTACCTTCATCACGTTCTGTTAACATGTCTGCATCAGAACATAACACAACGTAAAGTTTATGTATATGCATGTATTTAGTAGATTTTTTTGTTGCTCACAAACACTTGTCAACATGGAACAATATTTCTAATTATTCTCGAACAGTTGATTATTTTTGAAACGGCCTACAAGGGTGCACTGGAGTGAAATAATGTGACTGGTTCTTTGCGTGCCTAATAGCCAATTATTTTCCTATTAAAAGGATTATTCGTTAGTTACCTGAGCTCAGCCTCAGTCTGTCTGGAACATGTTGACTTAGTCTGCGCCAGCAGTTCACATGAGGTGGTTTTGTGTGAAATAATAGTAGATTTGTAATAAAATCTACTCATAAAGAGAGAATATTCTGCTGTATTTAAGGATAGTTAAGATAGCTGTCATGTTGTGCACAGTCAGGGTTACTGTGAAGGATCAAGGGTCCACATTCCTGTAGGAGGCCATTTGTCCTTAAGCACTCTGAACCTCTTATCTTAATGTAAATGTCCCTGGATAAAAGTGTTGGCCAAATCCCTTGAAAGTAAGACCAGCCTTAAAAAACTGTCTAGACCTCACCTGGTCCTGTTTAGCTCACAGCTTTGTCTACATGTCTAACAAGCAAGGGCATGACCTTATTTAGCATTCTTTCTTGTAGAGGAACATCACTGACTTTCTTTAACACCAGCACTATTGCCAAATGACAGCTCGTTTGAAACCACTCCTTTGCTTGCTTTTAAAACACTTGTATATTAGTTAGGGCAAACTAAGAAGAAACATTTTGCAGCAGAATGGTGATTGATGAATCACATATGACAAAACGGTTTTCACAGAAGCTGCCAATTCAATCTTAATTAAAAAGCATGATCACATGCCACATATATTAGTTTCAGATAAAGGAGAAATATGAGAGATGTAAACTGAAAGAAAAATAAGCACAGTTCTAGTAGGAGCAGGTTGTGTCTGCATTGCTTATAACCACAGGTGGCTGAATGATTGATGGTGTGTTTCTGGTACACCTGTGTATATGTTTGTGCATGCATTGGGTGTTTATGCATGCAGAGCATGTTTCTGACTATATTAGCCTGTTCCTGTTAAAGGGTTGCTTTTTCCAGGTGCAGACTCCAGTTACAGAGGGGTGTATACTGTGTAGATGTATTTATGAGGTAAATAACACACAGTCACGTGTACTGAACCTTTAGTATGACAAGCAGATATAATAAGGACATTATGGCCCAAGATGGCGTTCTCCAGACGTAGCTTGTGTGTGTTTATGTGTATGTGAGTGTAAAAGAGAGACTGACTTTCCCTTCTATGCTACCAGCCTGCAGGGATTATCAAGTGCCTAGACAGAAACAAACATTGCTTGAAGTCTTACACATATACCCAGAGGTATAAAGTAGAATGGCGTCATTTCTATGTGTGTACTTATGCCTGTGCATAGAGGGGAGCTTCACATTATTTGACAAACTAGACATTTCTCTTCCATTGGAATTCTGTTGCAGTTGCAACATCAGGGTTTCTGTGTGTGTGTGTGTGTGTGTGTGTGTGTGTGTGCGT
>OMLM01001366.1:100968-114128 GCA_900302695.1 Helostoma temminkii
TGTGATTACTAGTCTGTGTGTGTGTGTGTGTGTGTGTGTGTGTGTGTGTGTGTGTGTGTGCGTGTGTGTGTGTGTGTGTGTGTGTGTGTGTGTGTGTGTGTGTGTGTGTGTGTGTGTGTGTGTGTGTGTGTGTGTGTGTGTGTGCGTGCGCGTGCGTGTGCGTGTGTGTGCGCGCGCACACGCTATGGTTTGGTTATAGCAAGAACAAGCATCGTCAGAGTGGCTATGTCTGGCAGAAGCTGCACCCAGACAGATGCACACACGCCCAGACTGTCAGACGACACACATCATATAAATCAACACACAAACACACACAATGAAGATGGACAAACAGTAAGAAAATTCCACCAAAGGTTTACATCGTGGTTTTTCTGTGACGCCAATAAAGTAAAATTCTACCTCCCTTTGGTGTCGTTCAGTAGCAGTGTCTCTAATGTCTGTGTGAATATTTAGTTTGTGAAGTTATTAGTATGTTTACAGCAGTGACTGACGTATATAAGGAACTAACTTTCAAAATAAGGACAAAACAAATTCTTTGTGGCTTGATATGACCAAATAAATGACCTAGAGAAAGAAACAGATTCAGATGTTTCTAACTATTTAATGGTAAAACATGTTATTTGATATACTTTTTGCTTGTACTCTGCTGCTTTAGTTGGGTCACATGTTTCCACCAGACATACAGTTTTATTCTCTAGATGTTTGGCTCTCACCAGCATCTAATGCATGAAAAGACTTTTCTCATCTTAACTGTATGTTGTGACAGCACAGTTGTACAGCTGTGTGGTTGTCTGTGTCTGTTTGTGTGCGCACGTCTACTGTTTCTGGCAGATCTGGGTCCAAAACCAAACCAGAGCGTCAGCTGCGGCCTCTGTTCTAGATGGTTCTAGCAGACCATGGAGCCCAAGTCACAGAGTTCAGCTGGACAAATGAACACTGTCTCTTTAAGAGCTGTGACTGTTATTCAGTACAATGGCTCAAAACATTTTCTCTTTCTACACTGCAACTAGAGCGTTACTTTTGAAAAGCTGAATATAAGATTTTCCATGTGGGAGAAAAGGGAGAGAGAGACACACAAAACATATGATTTGTTGTTCTTCTCACTGTTGTTTTGTAGAGACCATTACAATAGATTCCCACTCAGATTTCAGAGAGGGCACCGATCAGAGAGGTCTGTGATTGGTGTAAGTTATTAAGACTTTAAAGAGATGGAAACTAAAAAAGGCCAGGTGTGGTCAGGAAAGGCTAGACAGGACCAAAACAGCACCCTCGGGAGTCAGTGTTTCATGTCACTGTAGTGAATGGTATATAGCATGGCTGCGTAGGGGAATGATTTGAATAAGTGTGTGTGAGTGTATACTTCCTCAAGAGAGAGATTATAATTACAGTTGCATAAACAGAATTGAAACAAGGTGAGCTTACAAATGCAGACCTTGCATGGACCCCACAGTGAACAACAGCATCCTTTGTTAATTGTTCTCAAAGCACAGGGGCTCTTTTACAAAGGTGCCTGTTAAGACTGTGTGTTTGATGTCATTGTCTTCTCAACTTGGAGTTTTGGTTTTGGAATCTAGTGACCCAGTTGCAAGTCGCATCCCCTTAAGTAAACGCTGGTGCTCCAGTGGCGATAGGAGCTGTATGTTCAGGGATCAACACCGATATAGATGTGGTTTATCGCTTTTCATTAAATCTGAATGCAGACTGAAATCGGCATCTTTTTGAATCCTTTACTAAATAATACAGTAATTTGTTAACATAAAGATGCGTACCGATTTTACCCAGTGTACTAACAAAACAGTTGTAAACTGTTCTATGTGACAAAAGATATAACTTCAGAATTTAAAAATGTTAATAAAACAATTGGCACGTTCAGATTGGATTTAATGGGGATTTAATCGCTGTGCTGCAACACCAAATTAAAAACAACAGTGAAAATAATTATAATCCTGTTTTTTATTCAGTGAATACGAATTAAACCTGTTGCTGAATTCCTTCATGCATATTGCACTAAATGTTCTGTGAAAGTCAACTTGCACTGTTGCGGGTCACAGTTATGTTATTATATACGGCCATTATTTTAACAATGGCAGGTAACAAAGGCTGAAGACAGGCACTTATTATTTTCAAGTTATCAAAAATAAAAAACAATGTTCTTGCTTTAACAGGTTGAATTATAGATAAATATTTAAACACTTTAATTGTCCACTTTCACTTCTAACAATATTTGTTGACTTTGCAGCATAGATTAAAGTTAAATCAACTTATAAGATTCAAGTTTGTTCACCATGTAAAAAAAAAAAAAAGTTTTCTATGTCACGGGGCTTCTTTTTTTTTTGCTGATGAGAGGCAAGAGACTAAACAGCAAACACGGATAATATATTCAATAAGGGATTTGCTTTGCTTCTGAGATTAAGGATGGGATGAAATTAAATGTCAGAACCCATCCGCAGCAACTAAAAAACAAAAATATTGCATTTTAGTTTTGTATAATGCAGACCTTTGTGGTTTGGGATGTCAAGCCTGGAAGTGAAATTAAAGAGAGGGATTATGTTCTTTCGAGAAGCCTTCAAAAATGCTTATTTGTGAATGAAGTGTCGGGTGTTGCATATACCCGGCTGCTCGCTAGACAAGGCCTGCCTTTTGTGAATGAATTTCCTGAAAGGCAGCACTATCAGTGCCTCGTTGCTCAGTGCATGTGTGTGTATGTGATTACGTGCATTAGCACATGTTTGCAGGCAGAGGAGCCACTCGTAGAGCTGAGAGTGAGCAAAACAGAGGAATGCCTGTTGGGAACTGCAGCTGGTGTTTTTGTTGTCTGAGATGTGTATTTGTGTGCACTAAAACAAAGGAAAAGACTCGGATTTGATGATCATGAAGGATTGCGTAGTGTAATTCTTCTCCTAAAATCTAATAGATTGATTATGGGACATATTAAATGAATTCACCTACTCATTCACTGAATTGAAGTGCTGTTTCATTGTTGACTGACTTGAACTTTACACTTCACGGTATGGTAAAGTTAGATGTTTACGCATATATTTCATACTTCTTGCTTCCATTACTGTAAAAATTAAAAGTCAAACAATGGGCATGCCTTTAATAAGCATTTTTATCTAAACATCAGTCCAATTCATCTCAACAGAATTAGAGCAACAGAATCAGCGTTGTTGTTAGAAATGTAATTTCCATACAATGCCAGAATCTCACTCGCTTTCTGCCTCGTCCCAGTCAACCCTGCTCATTTTCATCACTTTCATTTTTCTCTCAAGAACCTGTTTGTTTTTTGCTTCCAGTGAGAGATTTGCTCTGCTATGATGTCTTAGCAGGTCCAGTGAACATTGATGTTGATGGAGCTAATCTGTGTGCATGTCTTTATGTGTGCAGGTTGACCTGTTCGCCGTGTGCAGGCTTGTGCCCTAAACTGTGTGTGGGAAATAAGACAATTGACTCCGTAACTTCAGCCCAGGCTTTGAGAGGCTGCACTGTTCTCCAGGGCAACATGATCATCAAGATTCGAGGAGGGAGTGAGTACTACTACACCACACCACCTGCTGGTCCTCCAGTGGAGGCTGTTTCTCCCACTGTCTCTTTCTCCTTCCTCCTACATTACTAAGGTTTCTTTGTCAGTGTTTCTTTACTTGGAATTGAAGTCATTTAACGTTTCTTTTTGCTTCCTCGTGTCTGTATTTTATGACCATCATACCACCATCTGGTCATTGCTTTGTGGAGATATATATATGACCGGTCTCTGTCTTTGCAGATAACATAGCTGCTGAGTTGGAGGCTAGTTTGGGCCAGATTGAGGAGATCACAGGCTACTTGACTGTTCGCAGAGCCTACGCCCTCGTCTCCCTCTCCTTCCTCCGCAAACTACGTATCATCAGAGGGGAGCATCTTGAGACAGAGTAAGCCCCCTTCTTTCTTCGCTTTTCAAGCCACATACATTTAAATAACCAGTGTTTCCCACATTGTTTTTAATGCCTGTCTGCCTACCCTCTGTCTCTCTCTTAGTGTTTATGCCTTCTATGCCCTGGACAACCAGAATTTGCGTGAACTGTGGGATTGGTCTAAGCACAACCTGACCATCCAACATGGTCGTATGTTCTTCCACTACAACTCCAAACTGTGCATGTCTGAAATCAGAAAGATGGAGGAGGTAACAGGAACCAAGGAGCGCAACCAAAAGAATGACATTGCTGTTCGCAACAATGGGGACCAAGCCTCATGTAAGACAACCAGAATGTCAGACTTCAGATTGTTGCTTAATATATTTGAAAACTATTTTGCCAAAGTCATGTATCATTTTTGTTCCTCAGGTGAGACCAAACTGCTGAAATTCACCTTGATCAAAACTACATCAAACATGATTCTGTTGAAGTGGGAGCCCTTTTGGCCTTTAGACTTCAGAGACCTGCTGGGATTTATGGTCCTATACAAAGAGGCGTACGTATCAGACAGAAATTACGGGATATTTCTGTACCAATGCCCAAAACAGTAGTTTATGTGATTGGTCTTGTGATGATCTTACTCCTGTAAGCAAGCTGATAAACTTTATCAACACTTACTGAATGTCCATACATGTTTTACTGTACTGTACTGTGTAACCGTATAATGACAAGAGATTCACACCTAGAATCGCTGTCTGTGGAGCTATTTTGGACTCTGATCATCTCAGTTACTAAACCAGGTCACTTTTTTCTGTGTACTCCAGGCCATATAAGAATGTGACAGAGTTTGATGGGCAGGATGCATGTGGCTCTAATAGCTGGGCGATTGCTGATGTCGATCCCCCTTCCCGATCCACGGACAACAAGAAGGCTGAGGATCCAGGGCACCTGATCCGACCACTGAAGCCATGGACCCAGTACGCTATCATGGTTAAAACCCAGCTGTCTTCATCTGATGAGCACCAAGTTCATGGAGCCAAGAGCGAGATCATCTATATCCGCACCAACGCCTCCAGTGAGTTATACCAAAGTGATGATGAACACACACATACAGAATGACAATCTTTGGACTTTTGACTTAAAGGTGTCCCATGGTATAAATAAAATGTCATATGTAGACTCAGTGTTACTCACCAATAATTTGTGTCCTTGAGGCATAACAAATGTGTTGAATGCATTTCCTTCCTCAAAAATCGTTTGCAAAATGTTTGGCATATTTTCAGTCTTTGTTGTTTGCATCTGTCAGCACTCTTCTTCCTGCCTTCTCACTGCCACCAACTGTCAATGGAAGAGAGTAAAACCCTTAGCATGAGTGCAAATCATGTTAGCTCTACAGACGTAAATGTGCAATCAAGACTCGGACCCAGTCTGATGACTTCTAAATCGAGTTGTGTCACAGGCAGTAAAAACTCTACAGGTTACCTTCAGGCAATTCTAAGCAATGATTCTTATTAAATTACTGGTCTTCTGCTGGTGTTATGCTGCACAATATAGATTGATTATGATGGTGCTTAATATATAAATTCCAGTATTTCAGAGAACAACATAAACAGCTGAGATAATAATTAAGAAGCAGTCAGACTGAAAACATTTACATATTAAACACACATGGGCTGCATTTGCTCACATGAGCTGGTGAGACTGTGATATGTTGTCCTGGAAGTCTAGTGAAAGTGGCTCCCTGAGTTTTAAAGATCATCAGACACCAAAACATCTAACAGACGGCTCCATTCAACTTACTAAGGGGACTGGTCATACATATACCACAGCAGTCCTGACTAATCTCTCACCGTTTTCCTTCTCAGGGCCCTCAGTGCCTCTGGACCCCATCTCTTCATCCAACTCCTCCTCCCAGATCATCCTGAAGTGGAAACCTCCCACTAGTCCCAATGGCAACATCACCCACTACCGGGTCATATGTCGGAAGCAGTCTGAAGACAGTGATCTCTACAAGTTTGACTATTGCATACAAGGTTAGTGTTCACATTTGAGGTTATCCAGTGGACTGTTTGCAAACAAATAATTTGCTTATCACTTCACGCTTTTTGTCTGGCTCATAGGAATGAAGCTCCCGTCACGTACCCCAACCCATCTGGACAGTGAGGATGAACAGAAATGGAACCACACAGATGAGCCCACAGCAGGGGGCCGGTGTTGTGCCTGTCCCAAGACAGACAACCAGATAAAGAAGGAGCAGGAGGAGATAGAATATCGCAAGACCTTTGAGAACTACCTCCACAATGAAGTCTTCGAGAGCAGGTACAGAACCCGTGTTGCAACTAAATATTATAGGTCATGGCTTAACGCATCTGGACACCATTTGCAAAATGTCAGACAATGTTGAGTAGCAGTAATGTTCTAGATCATTAGTAATACATTTTATTTCACTTTGTATCCTGCGCTATTTCTTTGTTGTGGCTGTGACATGGTCACTGTGGTCACAAACGACTTAAACCGCTCTGGTTTTCCTTAGAGCAGTTTTAGTTCAGAGCATGATTTCACCAATATGCCTTAAAATTGTAGCACTGGACACCACCACCACCACAACCAGAAGATTTCTGTTTTATCTTTAATAATGTTAGTCACTCTTTGGCAGTTAAGTCTCAGTTAGCGGAGCAGCTGTCCACTAACCCTGCAGTTTGGTCACACCTTTTAATGAATTTGTGATAGTTTTAAAAGCTTCTCAACAATCTATTCTCTGTGCATTTAGCACCATGAGGAATTTCTTAATCAGTGAGTGTCTTTTTTGGCCTTATCCAATCAGGTTACATCAGGACCGACTCTGTCTCATCCATCTTCGTGTGGTGTTTTTAGAGGGTTGTTTTGGTACTGGGCAACACCATGGGGAGCTTAGGGTGGGAGGTGCTGAATGTTTGGACTCCGGTACCCCTACCCTCTTCCATGACACAAACACCCACAGTCTCTCTCTTTCTACTTGTCTAGGGGGGAGTGATTACTGTGCCCATTATCATTCATGCCAGTCAAGGCTGCAGTCATGCAGACTGCCATTTGGACACACACAAACACCCAGACTGTAACGAAGCTTTGTTGTTTTCTGAGCCCATGCCACTGAATCAGCCAAGAACGCAAATAACTCTTCATGTTCTCTTTTTCCATAACACAAAGAAACGCAGAAATCTTTGTATTTTTTTCCACCTGAACAAAACATTGGTTCATCATTAACTCAGTTTTAAACTTCCCTGTACAGTGAAGGCAATATTTACTGCAGCAGCTTAGAGGAAGCACACCTAAAACAATAACAGTGGTATGTTTTTAAGGAAGAAAGATTAAAGTCGTAATTCTACCTGTTCCTCTAGGACTTTGTTTGCTTTGAGTTGAGAAGATGGTAGAGTTGCTCACTGGCACGACCCAGTGGTGACGGTTGATAGCTTGTTTTTTTTCCGAATAAATGTCATGCAGTCAGACTTGTGACACACTGTAAAGGTTACTGGGAGCAGAGGCTTCTCCACACTACTGCTCTGCAATTAGCTGAGTCTAATTCACATAAAATGCCTCTGACTTTCTTATCACTACAGTTTAATCATACTGCCATGACTATCAAAGCCTGCAGTTTATCCTGGTCATCAGCTGTTCATTTTAGAGGACCACATGCGCAGTCTATAAAAAATACCCTATATTTGCTTTTGTTTTAAAGTATTTTACCAAATCTTTGATAGCAGCTGTATGTGTTTCCGTAGACCATCTCGTCGGCGACGCTCAGTCGGAATTGCAAACGCCACCCAAATGGATCACTTTTTGACCACAGCACCCAGTCTGGCATTTGGCTCCACCACAGCAACCCCTGAAGACGAAGGCGAGGACAAGGAGGGATTTAAGGTCTCAAACATTTCCTATTTTGCACAACATAGAAATAATTTATTTTCGGCATAGCGCTGTTGTGTGCACATAGTTGCTGGCTGTTTGTTCAGTTTTTAGTTCAGTGTTTGAGGTTCAGTGAAAACTGTACTCCTTTCATTTTTAGGATGCAATTAAATGTAGCAGTCTCTAATTTAATCATTTTATCTTTTTTAAATACGTAAAATCTCTTGGCAAAATGGCATATATGCTGTAACATTGTAATATACTCAGTATACTTGACATGTCCACAGTGTAAGCGAGATTGGTCGTTCCAAGTAAGCTGTTTTGTATCCAGTATGCTTTGAGTGTAACAATGAGTCATTAATGTGTAATTAGATTTTTCACCTTTTCTGCACAGGTTGAGCTGAAGGTGTCCTCAAAAGAGTCAACAGTCATCTCCAACCTGCACCACTTTACCAGTTACAAGATAGAGATCATGGCCTGCAACCATCCGACAGATCTCAAACGTTGCAGCATGGCTACTTATGTCAGTGCTCGAACTATGCCAGAGGGTAAGAACAAATACGTCCCACATACAGTATACTCAGTTGCCTGTTTATTAGATATATTTAAAGTAGCTCATAATGTATTTTTCTTTATGACTGGAACCTACAGATAAAGCAGATGTCATCCCAGGCCCTGTGACCCATGAAATAGTGACAGCTGAACCTCCCTATGTGTTGATTAAATGGAATGCACCACGTTCTCCTAACGGCCTTATCATCCTATATGAAGTGTTCTACAATAAGGTCGGAGAAGCAGAGGTCAGTATCAACAACTTCCAAAGAGAGTGAGGATACAGAAAAAGTCAGAGGAGGAAGGGACTGTGCTAAAGTAGACTGAGGTGAGGGATTTAAAAAGGCAGCAGAAGTGATCCTGACGTAAAGGAAGGAGAAATACAGGAATTAAAGGGAGACAGGGACTCAAGGAAACATGGCTGAAGGTGAGAAGAAATACAGGGAGATTAGGGAATGATATGGGAAGAGAAGGCAGGCAGGAAAGGAAAAGTGTGATATACACTTAAATCCTCTTAGTTCCTCATAATGACAGAGGGA
Organism: Helostoma temminkii; assembly: GCA_900302695.1. Classification (NCBI taxonomy): domain Eukaryota; kingdom Metazoa; phylum Chordata; class Actinopteri; order Anabantiformes; family Helostomatidae; genus Helostoma; species Helostoma temminkii. The sequence continues at coordinate 109,829 of OMLM01001366.1, forward strand.
TTAAGGAAATATTTGTTTTTAAACTCCCAATGCTACCACTGTATGTGTCTACATTTTCTGATGCGTGTCTGGATATTATTTGTGTGTGGTCGTGTGTATAATTGCATGATTGAGACACTGCGAGTGTGTGTTGTTGTTGTTTACTCGCTGGGAAGTGTGAATCCAGCTCTCATTGCTATTCATTGCTGCACTGCCTGACCCTAGGAACCAGTAGCAGCTCTGTTACCATAGTGACAGACGCAGGAAGAAAGACTAGCATGCAGTGGCAGGGATGGACTGGCATCTCAGACGACATCTCCAGTGCTCTGCACGGCACTGAAAACACACACTGTAGCTGAAACTAAATTATTTATATAGATATGAAGAGCACATCAGAAGTTCAGCTTGATTTATTATTGATTATTTGGTTTATTGGTTCACAGGTGGCAAACAGTAAGACTAAACACATAAGGCGAATCATCCCAGATTTAAACTTTTTGTTTATGTTGACTTCTGACTGCCCTTTTATTTGGCATACATGCTAAAAATGTGAGTAGTATTATATTTTACTGACAAAAGCATAACACAATGCTGTTATTTCACTAATATTTTAATATTCTTGTATATAGCACCCAGTCCAAATTATAATTTAGTTTTTATTATTATTTCATCTTGTTGTCAAGCATTTTTAATTTTAACAATTGTGACTGTCTGGATTACGGTAAGTTGGTGGTAAAACACATATAAAAAAAACAATAGACATCAACCTAATATTAGTAGTTATGAGTCATTAAGCTGTGTAGCATCACCTGATTCGCAGCGTGATTACATGTAGCACTGAGACTCATGATCAAGACTGGAGTGGCCTGAAAAATACTGAATCCCCAAAAAACTGTTGCTTAACAGGCTAGAGTTTTTTAGAAACTACGATTATTTTTAAAGTGTGCCTTTTTGTATGTTCAAAGTTTTGTATTGGAACTTTCTCTTTTGTGATTTTGGTAGAATAATCTTTGTTCCCTAATAATAACCCTCATTCCCTAAAGTTAACACTTGTCATTATTCGAGTTCTCATGCTGAAGCTTCTCTATTTTTAAATGTAGGGTCAGACAGTATGTGTGTCACGTCCAGCTTACGTCAAGTCAGGAGGCACCAAGCTTTCACTTTTGCAACCTGGAAACTACAGCGTGAGGGTTCGCGCCACCTCCTTGGCAGGAAATGGCACTTTTACAGAGCCCACCTACTTTTTCATGCCGAACCGTAAGTCTATGTCTCTGACTTAACTTAACAAATTTGTGTAACAGTGATGCATTATCATAAATTGCTCACACACTGTTGATATTGGCTGTATGTTAATTAGAGCAGGTGAGGTCCAACAATGCATTTATTAAAAATCTACCACATTGTGGTCTTTGTTTCATTTTTATTTTTACTAAGAGCTAAAATAGAAAATCTGTTGAAGACATAAAAATGTGTTTATTATTCATGTGATAAGTTTTACTAGTTTTTTTACTAGTCATTCTTGACAAAAGATCTGTCTTTCATACTATCATACAGTTAACAGACCAATAAATTCTGTGTTTGTTACAGCGGATCCTGGTTTAATTTGGATTGTGACTGCTCCAGTTATCTGCTTCATCCTGCTGCTATTTGTGGGAGTTGGAGTATATTGGATGTTTAAAAAGAGGTAAGATCTTTGAGTGATCTCAGTGATCCACCCTGCTCAACATAAACTGTGCAGATTACACCCTTAGACATCAGAGAGAGGGAATGGTGCTTATTTTGTGGGACATGAAGTAGAGCATGTCAAGTTTGAATATTTTGATCCCAGCAGCTATTGAGGGTATATAAGTGATGAGGAATACACAACGTTACAAAACAGGACATACAGAAGAAAGTTCACATCTTATTACAGTTTTCAGTGTCTCAGATGTTTTCTGTGGTTGTCTTAAAGGCAAACAGAAGGCCCAACGGGACCTCTTATCGCATCCTCCAACCCTGAGTACATCAGCGCCAACGATGGTAAGAAAGGCATCAAAACAAAACTGCTAACATTACAAAATACAACATGCTTGTTGTTGGATGTGAGCCAGTGTGAAACCACATTAACAGTTACAAAACGCTAGATGCTGCTTCATGGTGATTTGTCAGTGACTCACTTAATCATAATGGTAATTTCTGTAGTGTATGTTCCTGATGAATGGGAGGTGCCTCGGGAGAAGATCAATCTGCTCAGGGAGCTGGGTCAGGGCTCCTTTGGCATGGTGTACGAGGGAATTGCCAAGGACATTGTCAAAGGAGACCCAGAGACACGTGTAGCTGTCAAGACAGTCAATGAATCGGCTAGCCTGCGAGAGAGGATCGAGTTCCTCAACGAAGCCTCGGTCATGAAGGCCTTCAGTTGTCACCATGTGGTACGACACATTTTTTTCATTTTGTAGAAACCAGCTTCAACATGTGACTCACAGACTTGTTTGACTTCCAGAATAAATGTTCACAGGCAGGACTATTTTATTAAATAAAATTCAACTAAAATTATAAAAATAAAAATTCTATTAAATTGGCGTATGTTGTGCTGTTAGTTCGATGTTGAGTTGTGGTGAGAAATCTATATTATTCTTCCAGTTAGAGAATTGACATTGTGGTATTGATTTATGAATGTGTTGCTTCGTCTGGTACCTGCTTAACAGCAAGAATGCCTCTAGTGAGGATGAAGGAATTTAGGATACTTACCCACATTAAATACTGGTATACACATCATAAGGATTTCACAAGAATAGAAATAATAGATGAAAACTTACAGCGCTAAAGAAGGCTGTGTCCGGATTATTTACTTCATCTTTAATATCTTTAACTGACAAGAGTTGTTTATTGTGGCTATAGGAGAAATGTCATTCTAGTCCGCCAGTGTAAGCGTCAGTTTTGTTCAGTTCGCATGTTTGTGATGTATGTTTTTCCTTATGTAGGTACGTCTGTTAGGGGTGGTGTCTAAAGGTCAGCCCACCCTGGTAGTGATGGAGCTGATGACCCATGGTGACCTGAAGAGCTACCTGCGCAGTCTCAGGCCAGACTCTGAGGCAAGTGTCCCCGAAATTCATCCCTTCGGCCTGAGTGGATGTAACCATTTTAGCTAGATAAAGCTTGAATCTGAGAAGTCCTGTCACCACAGACCATCTTCGTAAATGTATTTTTGTGTGTTTGTTTTGTAGAATAACCCATCAGGCCGTCCCCCACCTACACTGAAGGAGATGATCCAGATGGCTGCAGAAATCGCAGACGGCATGGCCTACCTCAACGCCAAGAAGTTTGTCCACAGAGATCTGGCAGCCAGGAACTGCATGGTGGCAGAGGACTTCACTGTCAAGATTGGAGGTACTATAGTTTGTGTTTTGTTTTCCTCAGTTTGTTCTGTGTGGTTGTTAGGCTGAATCAGTCCTTAGTGTGTTTATGTACATTAATACTTTCCGTGTTTACAAAGAAGGTATGCTGAGCTCTCTGTCTTTTGTAGACTTTGGTATGACTCGAGACATCTATGAGACTGACTACTACCGTAAAGGAGGGAAGGGTTTGCTTCCTGTCCGGTGGATGGCTCCAGAGTCCCTGAAGGACGGAGTCTTCACTGCTCATTCTGACTGCTGGTAGGTCACACCTCAGTAGCTGCTGAGAAGTTTTTGTAACCCTGATCACATCCCTCGTGCATTTGATGATTTTTGCCTGTGTTTATTTCTGTAGGTCATTTGGCGTTGTTCTGTGGGAGATCAGTACGCTAGCGGAGCAGCCTTACCAGGGTTTATCGAACGAACAGGTTCTTAAGTTCGTCATGGATGGAGGATACCTGGATCGGCCAGAGAACTGCCCTGAGAGAATGTGAGTAAATACAGACAGGCATTCATCTGGACAAAGGATGACACAGGTGCAAGGTATCCTCTTATTATAACTGTATAACTTAATAATACTTATTGGAGGTTTTCAAAAAGCATCAATAGATGAATACTTGTGTAAAAGAACTGCAATGTAAACGTGAAACCTGGTTTCTGTGATCGGGGTAGAGGACTAGAAAAACCTGATATCCCCAGGTGGATTTCTCCCAGATACACAGCAAGAAGCAGTCTGTTCTGTCACTGTACACTAAACTCTTAGCCATGCTTCCAAAATAAGCAAGCGTTAGGGGAGAAATCAGATTACTGTTCTGCTGCATGTATACGTTGATTTCCAGTAATCAGGTCACTAAACTCCCATGTAAACTTGTTCCCCAATTATACGAAAAACCTGGTTTCCCTGAGTAATCAGATTTCTTCTACTTGATTATACTTCAAGCTGATGT
>OMLM01001366.1:114148-128167 GCA_900302695.1 Helostoma temminkii
TCAGTATTTGAACATTGAAATTGTTTAATCTCTACAACAATGTATCCGGAAGATTGACTGAATTGAATTGTACTTGCTTGCAAAAAGTGCCCGAAAGGACTCATGGTTATTTTGTATATTTCAAGCGAGAACTGAGATATATTTAAGAGTAATTTAAGAGTAATAGCTGCTGTGCCTTAATCTGAGACTTAATTGGTACAAACTTGTGCCACTGTGACAGACTTCTTTAGACCTTTGTGGTGCACCGAACACATTTTGTTATAGTAATTCTTCTCTGTTTCTGCTAAGATTTTCTAGGTTGATATAAGTATTGCAATGATCTCAAATCAGCTTGACTATTTAATGAACAGTAATGATTAAAAAAAGCATTTGATTTCATTGATGACTGAGCAGAACCTCAATATTAACTCCTAAAATGCCAGGCATCTGTATCTGCTGGCCGTGTCATGAATACAACATTATTACTAGATATTTTTACTGGCAAGTGTTTAATTTAAGTTTTAAAAAAAGCTGTAATTACACACAGAAACTGAAATTCTATCTTCTATATGGCCATTTTATCACTCCCGTTTAAATGTTTCTTTCTTGTTGAACATATTTCTTTATCCCCTTCCCCAGGCACAGCCTAATGCAGATGTGCTGGCAATACAACCCCAAGATGCGGCCGACGTTCCACGAGATCATCGAGATGCTGCGGGAGGACCTGCATCCCTCTTTCCAGGAAGTCTCCTTCTTCTACAGCGAGGAGAATAAAGTCCCTGAGACAGAGGAGTTTGACCTGGACCTGGACAACATGGAGAGCATCCCCCTAGACCCGTCTTCATACTCACAGAGGGAAGAGAGCTTAGGCAGGGACAGCGGGCCCTCTGTGGCCCTCAGGGGGAACTATGAGGAACATGTCCCCTATACACACATGAACGGTGGCAAGAAAAACGGACGAATTTTATCATTGCCCAGATCCAGTCCTTCCTAACATTTCCTGTTTCCTTAAAGAACTTATTTAATCTTTCCCACCCCTCTTTGTCTTCTAGTCATTTTTTCTGTTTCATGTTCCTCTCGCCATTTTCCACTGATTTTCTTATTCTCGTAGAAGCCCTTCAAAAAAAAAAGACACAGATCTCAGGACCATTCTTTTGCTGCCTCATGGCTGCCAAACACAGGCAAGCAAGGGATGCAAACATGGTGTAACACTTTATAACTTCCTCCACAACACATCGAACTTTCTATTATCATGTTACCTACCTATTGTTTTTCACTATTGCCGTGTTTCCAGGACTCTTTCTGATGGAAACAGAGAAATAAACTGTGAACACAACAAACCTTAGACAACCAAGAAGGCTGCTTATGCTCTACTTCCTCAAGACTTGTTCTCCTGTTATCCTTACCAAATTCTGCATTTCCACATTTCTGTGCTTTGTTTATTTTTTTTTCTCCAAGTGAAATATTTTTACTCAGATAGTGGCCTTTTTATATGTGGCCTATAAACAAAGAGAAGTGTCAGCGCTTACTAATTTCTTTTTGAACAATGACTTAATCAGTTTGGAACGGTGGGATGACTTGCAAAGACTTGATCCTAGAACAAAACACTTATTCCTAGAGGAATGTTTTCTTTTTTTGTTTTGTTTTTTGGTTCTGCAGAATTCCAAACTACACACAGGTTCATTGGGTGTTTGGTGAACAGTTTTAATTTATTTGCTTGCTGTTGTTTTTTCTTCTCTCCCTCTCTTCCTTTCTATCCCAGTTTTATTTCTGTGTCCTCACTATATGGCTGAAGGATATTTAAACAGTTAACAATTGGACAAAAGAGTTCCTCAGACTGACCAATAGCTGCTGCTTTGATATATTTTAGTGGGTATAGATATATATAAATATATATATAATATATAGTGTATATGAAATATTGGTATTTTTTATACCAATATTTTATATATAATATATGACATTGCTGTTTTTGTAAATACTTCATATTTGTAAGATTTTTCATCAGAAGCTTTGCTAATATGTTGTTTTGCCTTTTTTAAATTACTTTTTATTTTTTTTAAAGCCCCAGAAATCACACTAATCTACCATCAGTGCTATCTATGTCTTAGGCCTCTGTCCATCTGGATGGGAAAGGGGAAAGCCCCAAAATATTGTCAACTCACTGCATCATTTTTTTATAAACTGCTCTCCCGCTGAGAGCTGTCAATATTTGGAGGCTATTTTACTACAGTAATGAAAAAAACCTAACAAAAATATGGGATAACAAAAAAAGCTTTATATAAAAAGGGGATGAGGTGTTACAAGGTGCACCCGATGATTTTTTTTGTCCGTGTCTGCTGTCTTTCTCTGGTCAGATCATGCTGGAGTGGAGGCGTTTGTGTGTTGTTATCACAGGTTTATTACGTCTCTCACACTGTCCAGGTCTCTGTTAACTGTCAGTGCGCTTACAGAATGTGATGAGAGCTTGTCCTGGCTTAGTGATTGTACTTGTGTTAACATAACAATCATGGCTGTTCAGGTGTGCTGTGCTGCTTGGATCAGGGCAAGGTGGGGAATTAACACCAGCTCACCAGCTAAATGCAGGTGGAGTGGATGATGTTTTTATGGACCGGCACTAAAAGCCCTTAAGAAGCAGTAGCGTTCTCTTCCCATCTGACATGAGATCTGGCGCAGTTCAGGACCTCAGTATAACATGAGAGGTTTTATTAAATTCACACTTTACAGTCCCCTCTTATTGTTGTTGTGTTAGGGTTTCTCTACACCAATCGCACCTCCTGCACTCGCTCTCTCTCCCCTCCTTAGTCTTCCCGAGGCTTCTGATTGGCTGCTGAACTCACTGCTCAGAATCAAGCTGGTGGAAATTTCCACGTTTTGTGGTCAAGAGCTGGAGAGAAATATGGAAAGTTCCAACTGTACTCAGAGTCAGCAGGTAGTGGAGCGAGGGAGGCAGCCTCTCTTAGTGTTTGTGTGTGTGAGAGAGAGAGAGCGAGAGAGTGAGGGAGTGTGAGTGGCTTTTAATCCTGTTATTCTCTCTGCTATCACATGCAGTTAGGCAGTCAGGACACAGTTTGCAGCAGCAATTTCACTCGGGTCTGCTTTTCCAGGATTTATTTGGAACTGCTTGTTCCCTCATCTCCCCTGTTTGCCTGCTTTCTGGCAAAGCTGATGGCATCACCACACCTCATCAGTGCTCCCATGAAGAACTTTTCTTGATTTTTCTTCTTAATAATCAGTGGCTAGAGATAAATTGGCAGAATACTTTTTTTTTTTTTTTTTTAAAGCACCTTTTGTCAGGAATAAAAAAAAACATTCCTGACCACTGTACCCTTACAAAAAGCTACAGAAACATTAGGTGACTTCATTGTTGACCCTTCATTGTCTCTCTTAAGATCATTAATTCACTTTAGCCACCACAGTTTCACAGCAGATCCTCCATAGATACTCTCCTCTCACCTCAGTTGAAGATGTGGGAGATGAGTATAAATTATCTTTTTTTTTTTTCAGGATACACAGACCAGTGCTGTTGCCAGTCTAGCCAAACAGCATTCAGCACTTACAGCATATCCAAAGTGTTGGCAGCTTTCTGTCAACAACAAAAACCCACAGAATCACAGTCAAAGAAAGCAGAGAAGCTGCCTCCTTATTTTACCAGTGCCTTCTCAAACCCAGAGCCACGTGCAGGCTGGTTATATTGGCTAGTGTAACTCACATATGCGCACACACACACACACACACAGGCCTCCGTGCCCTCTCTTTTTTTATTATGAGCTTGGAGAGACATAAAAATGGAAGTTGCATCTGTATTTGTGTTTGCAGGTCACAACTTATATATTTGCTGCAAGAGATGTCTTATGAATAGTCTTTTGCTTTTTTCGTTTCAACATGTAAGCTTCGAACATTAACGTTCACCCAGTGCTTTAGCGGTGACACTGTGGTTTGGCCAGAGTCTGTACTGTTAGCACTCAGAGGCACTCAGAGGTTGATGATGGAAGATGTAGTTTTTAGCTGATTTTTTTCTGAGAAGTTACAATCTTGGGCTTTTGTACTTTGTAAATAGTCTGTAAAATAGTTAAATAAAAGCAGGATAAAAAGATACATAAAAAAATATCTGAGGCCAGATGCCAGCGTGTCGGATAAATGGTGGACTCGCTGTGTCACAATTCTACATTACATACTTCTACTACTTCCCTGTTTAAGTAAACTTTTGTCAGAATGTAGAAGTACATTTCAGAGTGTACTTAATTTTCCAGTTTAGATACACTACTCGAAACCCAGTTAGAATAAGTATATAGCGTGGCAGTGGGACAAAGCTCTTGTTTTCACCTTGACCTAGGTTGCTTATCTTGTGGTGGTGTGCACACACATATGCAATTTTTAATTAAGATGGTGCCCATATCTTTGAAATACCAGATATTTATTTTATTATGATCATTGTCATTGTGTAAGAAGAACACAGTTAGCTTTTTAGTCGACGTTTTTTAATGTGTTTGAGAGGAGAGCGATGTAAATCCTGGTTTGGAAGTGTACAGGTGGAGTAGCTGGTTGTGAGCAGCAGCAGCGCTAGTTGGTAAATAATTTCTGTTGTCTTTGTGTTTGGCCAGAGTCTACCTCAGTGCATATGGAGGAATCAGCTTATAAAGAGACTAAATTAATATCCCATCATTTCAAATATCATTTGTATCATACATTACCATCACCACTGATGAATTCCTTTCCCCTGGGGGGAGTTTGCTTTCTTAGTTTTGTCTTCTTCTTGTGTTCCAATGGGAGCTATCATAGACTCCTGCAGTATGCGCAGTGCTGCCTGTCATATTTCGGCCCGTTTATGTTTGAATCTTTTTAAATTTTCAGAGTTTAGAAGCAAGCTTTCAAGATATTCCAGTTTTCTTGCTCTTTGCTATTTACCCATAGCATTCATTAAACATGCCACATCAGGCAGTAAATTGGCTTTATGAACAGTCCATCTTTTTCATTATCACTACAGCTCACAAAATAACCCACAGGAGGCTTCACCTGGGCACTGGAAGAAGCAGCGTAGCTTTATTTTGTGTATTCCCCCTTTACACTAATCCTCTGGACTGTATATAGTAGCGGCTCTGCCGGTTTCTAGGAAACGGCTGTTGGCATGAGTCAAAAAAGAAAGTCTTGTGACTCTCGGTGCATATCTGTGATCACTACATGCAGACAAGGCTAACCAATCTCAGCCGGTGACCCTCATGCTTTTTAAACCTGTTGCCTGGCAGAGAGCCCTACTCTTCTTCAGCCTGTCAATCCATCTCTTTGTGGTCAAAACAGATGACATTTAAATCCCACATCACCTCCAGTTTATTTGTCTCTTTCTCTGTTCTGTTTTTTTGTTTGTTTGTTTGTTTTGTATGTATATTTTTTCTACTGTGAATATCAAGAGGTAACCTTTATTTCCTGTCAGTGCCATGGATTGGGTCTGCAGTGGCTGATCAGGACACTGGTGTCTGGGCTGGTTAAAAAGTTTTAAAAGAGGGGGACCCTTGCTTCCCTCTCTGTAAAAGAAAAAAAAGCTGGACTGGGACAATCCTGTGTGCCATAAGAACTATTAACAGACTTGAAATCTAGATTGTAACCTTTCGTCTCAGGGAGGCGGCCTGATGCTTTGTGGTTTGAGGATAAAGAGGATGAGGAGGAAGAACAGCTACCTACCTGCTTTTTATCTACTCTGACTGAAGCGCAAGTTCTCAGCATCTTTGCAAAAGCTAAATGGAGATGATAAGCCCAAGGACAAGTTTTCAACAACAACAACAAAAAAAACCCCAAACAACCTTTTCATAAATTTAAACCTTTTGTCCCATTTTGAAGATAATCAAGATAATCAGGAATCCTCTCTCTGACATGATGTGGTTTGGACTGCCCTCTGGCGGTTGGACGGGAGCATTGCAGGTCAGGGTGGCAAAGCAAACAGGTCCTCAGACCCACAGTGCCTTGCTCAGACTAACGGCCCACCTGACCCCTCCCACCCAGTCCACCCCCCCTGAGCAGCACCGCCACTGACTGGTGTGTCTCCACCGATCACTAAAGAGGACTTTCCACCTCCAATCATGAAATGAAAACACATGAATTATGTTTTTTATGAATTATGTTGTCTTTTGTTGTAAGTGCAGAGGAAAAACGTTCTGACTGCTTGGTGAAAAAATACTGTAATGTGGGATTATATGACTGAAAATTTGTACCAAAAACAATGTTGAACTTGTGTCTCTATTCTGCTAAGCTCTGGCTTGCTTTGTGCATGTGAATTATAGGTACCAGCAGATGGCTTGATAATTTGATGCTTACTGATTTTTGCTTCTCATCAGCCTGTTTTGACAGCGAAGGCCCAAAGCACATGCAAAATCCCATGATTAATATCAACTGATTGCGTTGGGGATTTCCATTGAAAATGCATTCAGTTGTTTCAGGATTTTAGAAACTGAACAGATTAATAAGCTCGTAACTGTAAATAGCAGCAGATCCCTAGAGCCCCTGAAAAACGAAAGCACTTGATTTTAGGGAAGTTTAGCTTTGTTTTGTTGTCTCAATTTGATCACCGAAAGCGATTGGTCAGAGCATGCTAGCAACGTAGCGCAGGGTGAGAACAAAGCATTATATGTATTGTTTTGTTTTAAGGAAAAGATAAAGTATTACATTTTAGAGATGCTGATTTCTATTTTTTTTTAGCCAAAGTAGGGAGGGCAAATATAATTACTTTTTCTGACTGTAAACTTTTACTACACTTGTACATTATGAATTTTAACATTGTTATCAATGTGTATATAACTTTTTCTAAATTTAAAAAGCTAGATTTTTTTTTGCTTATTTTTGTTTGTTTGTTTTTTTCTTTTGCTTTGTGTTCATGACACCACCCACTACACAGAAAAGAGCAGAGTCAAGTCTGTCAGTGTATTCAACAGAAGCAGCACAACTCCAGTCTGAGGGCTTAACCCTGTGTAACAAGGCAGAAACAGAATGTGGCCTGAAACATTTCCACGCCCTTAATCCGATGCATGTTGTGAATGTTGGCGACAAGAGCTCATGCATTTGAACCACCCCACCTATCTGCAGCAGCATGTCACCCAAAAAGCCTTTATCGTGTCACAAAAATGTCATCGTCACAGATGTTGTGTGCATTGTTTCTGACTAGAGATATGTCCTTAGTTTGCAAATGTTTGTTTTGTATGTGAAAGACTGGAAGACCACTGCATTATTTTTTAAAGAGGAACCGAGTGATAAAATCCTGAATAAGCTACAAAGGAAACTTTAATGATGGTACAACAACTACACCTCCTAAACTGGAGATGTTGAACGAATATTACTACAAATAAGCTCATTTGCTTTTTACCAGAGTTAGATGAAAAGATGTCTGTGATATTATGCTACAGCCAGCAGCTGTGAGTTAATCTTAGCTTCAACGGTAGAAGATCAGGGAACGACTAAGCAATTAGCATGTTTTGTTTGGTTAATCAGTACAAAAACCAGGGTGTAAAAACAATTTGCTGTTTAGGAGGCAGATATTTGCCTGAACATTTCTTGGTTGGTAGGAGCATCTTTTTGGGTCTCTGCTAGTTGCCTGGCAACTTTCCATGTCGGTAAATAATTTGGCACATAACGATGTATGTTTTTAAACTTTGGATGAATTCAATTAAACAAGCAAAACATTACATGTTAAAGAATAAGGCCATGACTTTCCTATATTTTTGTTGTTATCAGCAAATCCCATAAAGAGACTAAAACCAACAATGTATTGTCTCTACTCACTGTAATGTCTGTTAAACCAGAATTTGATTGTATCTTACTCGTGTGTGCTATAGACTCATTGTTATTCAAGAACAGTTTAAAAACACATTAGTGGTTCACACCACTGCACTGGGTCACATGTTTCTTCCTCACGGAAAGAAAATTCAGTTTTTACATCTGTGAAATGGATTTTCTCAAAGTTGAACTGAACTGTTCTGAAATTCACTGGGTTCGGTCTTTTTATGAGATTTGTTAACAGTAGCAAAAACATAGAAAATTGCTGCTTTGTTCTTTCATTTGTGAACTTTAGAGGTGCTTTTTTTTTGTGAGGTAACGTTTTGTTACCTTTGGACTGAGCCACACTGGCTGATTCCCTGTGTTAAGCTAAGCTACCTGTCTGTGCCTCTCATTTAACAGACCAGTGTAAGAGTGGCATCGCTTTAACTCTGTCAGAAAGTGAACAAGCTTATCCCAACACCCCCCCCAAAAAAATAATAATAAAGGTGAAACCCTTTCAGCTACACATGAATTAAAAGCGGCCTGTCAGTGGTGTTATGAGGATTTTTTTATGTTGGCGTTATTGATTAGTGAGACAGACGTCATTGTTTTGACAGTGGGAGTGTTGCAGGTGCATTAACCGTGTTTATTAGATGACACATCTGAGGAAAAGCAGCTTCTTCCTGACTTTTCAGAGTCATCTGTTAGTCCAGTGGTCTGCTCCAGTTTACACGCCAATACCTTTTAACTACTATATTTGTCTCTATCCTGTTCCCTGTGCCGTAGGCTGTTTAAATCAATGGAGTTGTGTCTGTGTTGTCCTCGGTTGAAGTCTTCACCACGGCTTTCTTTGTCTCCAGTTGCTGCTCTTCCTCTCTGTGTCCTTCAACTCTTTCTCTCCTCGGTGCACATAGGTGATCCCCAGAATGCTGTGTGTAGTCTTGCAGGATACCTCTTTATTAATGTCCTTTTATTGCCGATGAATATGCTGATGTATTAATTTTGGGATATGTTGTGTATACATTATGTTCGATGCATATGCAGACAGCAGGTGTATGTGTGTATGTACAGTCCAAACCCACTACCCACAGAGATCGCTTCATCCCTCACACTGGATCCAAATGTGCCATTATCTTTATGTATCACATATATCAACATGTTGAACACACACTCACACACATATACACACACAGGCAGAAATACATGCATATTGTACAGGATCAAAAATGTGCCATGACTAAATGAACGCTTGACAATTTATTTTTTCTATGTTTTGAAAGGAGAGCCAAGTAGTGACATGTACAGAAAATGTTGCAATGATATGAAAATAAAAATCTTGCTGTGTGTAAATTATTCAACAATTAACTGTTTATATTAAAATTATGAATAAAATTATTGGAGAATATGTGTCTTCTGATAGTTCTTAACTGGGGACGGAGGCAGGTAGCCAGGAGTCAAAACTATAAATGTACAAGCTGCAGCAACATCACTTCACTAATAATGAGACCAAGGAATTATTTTAACAGCTAAAGTAGAGTTAGATTTTTCTACCAGTGGAGGAAAGCAACACATTCAATTTCCTCAAAGTAAACTTTTATACTTTAACTACGCTACGTTTTTATTATTTTATATACAGAATATAAGACATGACGTGTTGCTTTACATAAAACTGTAGATAAAGTAGTTGAAAACTTCTCCACCTCCAACAGCTTCAACATTAATTCCATGTTAATGTACTAATATTTGTCAAATAATAATATTTGTAAAAAAATATGACCAGGGGTTATATTGTTCAGAAAGAGGACTTTACCTTTAAGTGCATTAAATACTATATTCTTTTAATATTTTACTGTAATCTTACTATTCTCACATACAGCAAATGGATTGGTACTGTTTGCAAACAAACACAATATTTTTAGACTAAAACACAGTGACGATGTTTCATGTATTTATCGAACACACCTGTTGAAGTACATGGTGACAGTGAATGTCCTAATGACAACCGCGTTTTAACACCTGATTGAAATAACATCAAGCAGCCACTTCCTGTAGCTGTGGAGAAGACTTACACAGACAGACTTCCAGGAGGATTTTTGGACCGTTCTTCCTCACTGCTTCGGCTCAGACATATTCCAGGACGTCTTGTCTGAACGTCTGTCTTGAGGTCATTACGCACTGTCTCTATTGAGTTGATTCTACCAGCTGAAGCTCATAATGATATAGCAGGACCTTAAACATTGAAGTAAATCCACAGAATAGCTTCAGAGACAGAAAATCCACCTTCTGGAGTGGTTCAGTCAGAGCCCTGACCTCAGTATTTATAGAGATGCTGTGCTATGAGCCTTAGAGAGCCGTTCACACCAGACATCCTGAGAATATGGCTGAGCTGAAGCAGTTCTGTGAGGAAGATCGGCTCAGAAATCCTCCTGGATGTTGTGCAGATCTAATCCACAGCTGCAGGAAGCGTTTGTTTGAGGCTATTTCCACCAAAGGTGCCTTTACTTTTCCCACAATCACTCTGTATGTTTAATGGGTGAGTTCAATAAAGACGTGAACGATCATGACTGTGTTTTATTAGCTTAGAAACACTGTGTTATATTTGTGACTTTAATAAAGGTCAGATCATGTTTCATGACCAGTATATGCAAAAAACCAGGAAACTGCAAATAGTGTCATTACTTTCTTTTGTGAGTGTATAGGTAAACCATCAAAATAAGAATTCATGTTATTTTCCTGTTTTTGCCACAACACTAGCCCTCAAGCTACTGTAATTATCAGTTCACAGGAACTGGGTACATGGGTACCCTGGTTGCAGACACCTTGAGAATAGTTTACAGAAAGGTTCAGTGTTTCTACTTCATTTCCTTTTTCATTTCCTTACCAACATTTCAAATATTCAAACCTGCAGCTCGCTGTGGTAAACTTGCTTAGATGGTGAAAAGTGCAAAGGAAATAACAAGATTAAGAAAAAACTTCTATTTCGTTACTTTAATTAGAATACAATGCACATGCTTCATATGTTTGGCCTTCACAGACAGAAACACAGTGTAGAATTACTCAATTTCATCAAACAAAGGCACATCTTGTGAATCTTTGTTTTGCACTTTCACTGTCAGCTGCTTATTCATATTACTCCCAGTGGTCATTCACACATTAAGAGCTCAGCCTTAAATGTGATAAGCGCTGGCAAAGTGTGCATCAAGGTGCAACTGTGTTAGAACTATGTTCTAACTGAAACCACTACAAACGCAGACAGTTCCTCCTAAAGCCTGTGCAGCGGAGCTGCAAAACACCAAGGCGCGCAACACAAATCCTGCAGATCACAAGAATGAAAGTCATGAGAAAACATTAAATATTAGGGATCTAAATGCAAATACGTAGCCTGTGATCAGGAGGTAGTTCTGTGTTTGATTAAATGATCCCAATATAGTGTTTTTAAGTGTCAGAGCAAAGGTTTATTGTCAATAAACGTCACTCGCCAGCATCACTTCGTTTCTAAACCGCTATTACACTATAGGCCCAGTTATACCATGTGCTGTTCTGCGTCCTTTGCATGAGCTGCCGCAACATGTTTGAAAGCAGCAGTAATGTGAAACTGTGTATGTGGGCCATTCAACTGCGCTTCATTCTGAGCTGCACTGACAGAAAAGAGGAAGCAGGGTTGAGATCCTGTGGCTGACTGCTGACACTCTGTACTCAGTGTGAGGACAAACGTGACATTGTCACAGAAAACAGTCAGACCTGAAGAATCTGTAACTGTGTTCTCAGTTGTTTGTGTTGGTGAGCAGAGAGGATTTACACTGCCAGCTGCTACGAAGGTTCATCATATGTAAGTAGATGTTCTGTTGCTTTAATGGGTTCAGTCTTTTATAGGTTTTTCAATTCATTGCTTGCATTTGCTCATGTATGGCTTTAAAAGCTTTTCTGCAGTGGAAGTTTTAATACAATTCTCTTTGCCTTCTCTGTGCCAGTGCTCTGCTTTCCCCGTCTGTGGGAAAGTAAGGAGGATATTTCCTCTTGATGTTCAGTGAGCTGAACTTGATAGTCATTCGTAGTTACACTTGTG
Source organism: Helostoma temminkii (assembly GCA_900302695.1). Classification (NCBI taxonomy): domain Eukaryota; kingdom Metazoa; phylum Chordata; class Actinopteri; order Anabantiformes; family Helostomatidae; genus Helostoma; species Helostoma temminkii. The sequence continues at coordinate 125,937 of OMLM01001366.1, forward strand.
CAAATTAAGAAACACTATGATGTACTCTGTGCCAAGTAGTTGTAGCAGTTCAAATAACATCATTTCCCTCTTTCTGCTTGCAGACTTTTATTTCAGGCTTATTAAATACTAAGCTTAACATGCAGCATTGGTAGAAGGAGTTTATGTCACTGTTTAAATTAAACAGAAAGCGCTTGCATCTATGCCCTCCCTTTCATTTCATACACTTCCTTCTCCTTTTCTGTTTGTAGCCTGTTTCCCTTAAACAATGTCATTTTGAGAACTTGTCTGGCACATAATAAAACTACTTTTTTGAGGCATTGGAGTCATTTCTGAGTATTGCTTGATGTCATAGGTAGGTTAAGTAAACCTTACCTCAAGTTACCATCCCTTTATTCATTACTGTGCCATCCCAAACACCATTTTCTGGTCTCCTCTTTGGTCTGTTGTCATCCAGTCATCCTATAAAACATCAGAAAAAGAAGCAGATCGACTGCTAATCAGAACACACAATATATATGATGAATTACTGCAAAAGGACAAACTGGATATTTGCTGTTTAACACCCCTCGCTGTTCCAAATTTACATAAATGAAATTAGAGAACAAATTAATTTCTTCCCTGTTGTGTAGTGATATGATACTTTATCATAAAGAATTCTAAGTTTTCAACACGTCTGAAGTGAAACTGCTTTACCTTTGATGCCTCTTTTCCTCTTTTTAGCTCTCCTACTACTTTTTTCTTTTTTTGCGTCCCTGCTCTTTCTCTCACTCCACTTGAGTCTCTGGGGAGGTAATCCCCAACTAGGAGCTGCCTTCCTTTACTCTCCTCCCTCCATCCCTCCTCTTGCTGGGTGCCAGAGCTCTGAGAGTCTGAGTGAGCTTTAGTTCCAGCTGGCCTCCCCACTGTGCTGCTCCTATGGCGGATTCTCTTAATAACTCCTGGCCTTCCTTCTCCAAACTCTGGATGAAGAGATGGTCCTTCAAGAGAGGTATGGAGGGAATCTTGTTTTACAGTGCGGGTATATTAGGTTTGTTGGATAGCACAGAGTGTGTAGTGACAGGAAAGACTAGACAAGGGGAAGAGCTGTCATCCAGCTGAGCTCATGGATTGGAAATAACTATAGGATATTGTTTTATGTGACCTTTGGTTGTTCTCTTTCATTTCTCTTCTTCTTCTCAACTTAATTCAGTTCTTTTAGTGAAATTGCCGTTTACCATTTTGACCTGATTGGGGTTTGTGGTTAATGACGGTTGGCGAATTTCGGATCAGAGTTGCAGAATTCAGTGAGTCATTTCTAACCCTGGTGAACCGTGTGAAAATGCACAAATATATGCTTTAATTTAAAATGAAACTTGTGCTTGTTTGTTAAAAACGTGCCATTTTGTGTCTACCATAGTTTTGGTGTAGCATTTTACAACTGTCCGAGTACATCTGATAAAGACAGAAAAGTTGAGATTTATACCCACCATAAATGCAACAACTCACTCTCTTCATTTCACAGCCTTCTGCGTGACACACGTCTTGAGTTTCTTTAAGCTATTTTGCTCTTAGGCCTTTACCGCTCAAAAGAATGATATTTTTAAAAAAAAGAAACCTTGTAGCACGCTTCCATTTTGCTTTATATTTGTAGTGTCCGTGTTGCTCAGTGCTTTGAAACGGTAGTCAGATGAATTTCTGATCAAAGAGGATCTATGAGATGGCAGTTGTTTTGATGTGTGCCTAAACCTCTGATCTAACAGCCACTCTGTTCTGTTTTCACCTACACACAACATCTGTCATACTCACAGACACTAGACTCGTACACTAGTTCAGGAACTGAATGGTCACAGTGACAGCGTCCTTTTTTTTGTCCCAGAGAAAAGGCTGTCAATAAAAATTGTTTTGAAGAACTGAGTAATAAAAACTGAAGTATTGAGTAATATATACATGTATTCTTATATGTGGAATTTTTATGTTGTCATCTTAGTTCTGCAGTTGGGTAACACATGACCTTGGTGCTCGTGTCTGTGTGTCATCAGTGTGGGCTTAATGACGCTGAGAAAGGTGTTTATTGTACCAGTGTCTATGTTGAAAACACATCTGTAGACAAGTACCTCCCCTAAATTTGTGCATTGTAAATAATCAACTGACTGTACCATGAGTTCCTCTTGCGATTGTCATCTAGGTTTGACACAAATTTACAGTAACCTTTGCAGCAAACGTGTCTTCATTTCCTTCCGTCACATTTGCTCAAGTACTTTTTTTTTTTT
>OMLM01001366.1:134859-152073 GCA_900302695.1 Helostoma temminkii
CCCCACTCAACCTCAGTGTTTTGTTTGTCTTAGGCTGATGGTACAGAAAGTCTTGCAGGAGCTAAAGCTGTACCATGGGTAAGTAATCAGGGAGGTCTGCTTATTCCTACTGCTGTACAAAAGCATCCCAGACATCAACACAGCTGAAACAGCAGGGCAGGCCACATTATGCGTGGGGTAGCACTGCACTGGTACATGCTGTATTCTATGTGCATGCATGTTTTTGCTTTGTGAGTTTGCACGTGTTTGATGGTGCACTGATACAACAAAGGTCACCTGGCAGGGGTCTGTGACTAGACTACTTTTTATTTCACAGTTAAAGTCACAGTAGATGCTGACCTCACAGTGAAACACATCTCTTGAACCTTCGCTGCTGTCTAAACCATGCTCTTGGATTCTCTTATCAGTATTCACTTTGTCATACTAAAGGTTTTTTTTTTGCTTTTTTAATGAGTTCAAACTACTGATGTACGGTAAATGGTTCATATTTTCTTTTTGTGTTACAATCATCTCATTGTTTTCCACAGAGCAAAGCAGAGGAACGCCAGATCAGACACCAAAGATTCAGGAAATGTCACTTGGTATGAGTTCCTCTCTAATGAGTAAGTACTGTCCTTTTCACCTCTTTGTTCCCATATTACTGAAGCTGCAAAAATGTTCACATTTATGAACTGTTTTGTTTGTAGTAATTTCATATAATGTGTTGCTTTGTAACAGGTTAATGTGTAATTCTATTTACAAAAATATGTTTTATTTAGCAGCAGCTGTTTTATTAGGGGTGGCACAGTGGTGCAGTGGTTAGCACTGTCGCCTCACAGCAAGAAGGGCCCGGGTTTGATTCCTGGGGTCGGCCAGGGTATTTTATGTGTGGAGTTTCCATGCAGACATGCAATCAGGTTAACTGGGGACTCTAAATTGAGAGTGTGACTGGTTGTTTATCTATATGTGGCCCTGCAATAGACTGGTAGCCTGTCCAGGGTGTACCCCGCCTGTTGCCCGTATGGCTCCAGCACATCCGTGACCAAGCAGTTCAGAAAATGGATGGATGTTTTATTAGCCATCTATATAGATAGATACACATAAAACTAACTAATACAATTAACTAATCCAACTTATCAATGACTGCAGCTGTAACTGTTCATCAGATCAGCTGTTCACCCCTACTGATTTCAACGTCACAAATGAGCACAGCAATTACTGATGCTGTATATTTAGATAGCAAAGAACAATCCCTGTCCTATGCTAACCTACGCAGGTTGATTTTTAAGATCAAACACACAGTTTTCAATGATGTAATTACGTGGTATGAATTAATATAATGTTGGGGTGAGATTTTTACAGCATTCCTGTATCATCCTTTATTTTATGTTTTTATTTCGTTGTCTGCCTTCTCTACCAGGAATGAAGAAGAGGAGGATCGCACAGAGAAGGTAGAGAAAGGCACCAAGGTGAAGAGGACTCTTAGCTCTCTGAGGAATAGGATGACTGGGTCCTTCAATAAAGATAAGGTAAACCCATAGCACAGAAAAATGGTGCATGCTGTCACTTTGGAACTGAAATGGCACATATGATCTAATACATTAAATGCCCCATCAACTTTTAATGTAGAATGCAGAAAGCGATTGCAGTGGCTGCCCTCTGCTGTATTTTCTAATATTACAAAGACCAAACAGTTTATGTGTGTTCACATTGCCGCACACACAACACACTAATCTACTTACACAAACCTACTTATATATCCTGCCTCTGATACGCTTATGTCATGTCATACCCTGTTGTGCAGTATATTCCACAGTGAAAGAGGACACACACATTTTCTCTTAAAATAACCTCTCTTGACCTCTGTGTTTTGCTTTTCATGTCCTTCTGCAGGGTAAGAACCGAGAAAAAGACCAGCAGAGAGAAAAGGGGAAGGAGAAGGAGAGGGAACCCAAAGATAAAGTGTGCAGAAGCAGCAGCAATGGCCATTGTTTGACGCCATGCGCTTTTTCCAGCTGTGCCACCTGTTCACTGTGTAGCAAGACCCTGCAGAAAAAGCATAGCCTGCAGTGCATGAGTGAGTAACGCACCCACCGCTTGTTCTCTGGTTAACACACATATGCACAGGTGTTGTGCTCACACACAACTCGCATCTATTTATACCTATCTTACTGCATGCTTGTTCACTCACCCAGTTACTGAAACACTGAAGCATGCAGGCAAACTGACACACACAAACCTCCACCTTAAAACATTCGTGTATTCACCAGGAAACACCCTAATTTCCTTTTTTGAGATGTGACTACATAATATTTCTGTCTTTATTATTTTGATGGACTTATTGACATCTTTGTTAAGCAGCAGACTGACAGCATTACAATAGCATTAAAATGAATAAAATAGCCTGTTTTTTGCGACTGTGACTTAACCCAGAAAGTGACCCAGAGTGTGTCATCTTGACTGTTCAGCTACTCTTTAAACAACAATCTGACATGTTTCATCTTAAAACACACTGACATGATCTGCACTCTATTCACACGGCATCATTATTGGCGGTGTTAAGTTGCACAACTCACCTCACTTGCTTAGATGTATTATCTGATGTATCATAATCACCTTCGGATAGTTATTTTTGTGAATCTGCAGCATGTCTTCTTTAACTCGTAAAATTCTTCACATTTCCTGCATCTTTTGTGATGAGACAGTAGGCTTTGTTATGACTGGAGGCGGCCACAGTTTTGTGTGTCCATTCACAAAGTAGACCGGTACACCCTGCATTACATCTTTCTGTCGCTGTTGCACCACTCCTCCACAAAATTGCAGGTCAGCTGATAAGAATGTAATATCCACTTAAAGGCAGTGGTGAGAAGAGAGGGAAAGATCTGATCCAGTAATAGCTTCATGGATGCAGGACACTTATAAATAAATTAAAACTAACTATATATAATTAATTAATGGTCTTGTTTGAATTAGGCAGACTTATTTTGCTAAATAAGAAATGATAAATTATTGCAACAGTGAAAAAATTGTTGAAACAATATTAGTGCAAGCATCTCTGTTTATAAAGCGTGTTGAACCAAAATATTAGATTTAGTATAATTTAATCAAGTAAAAAGATCTGCCATTTTACCAAATGTAGTATTGTGCATTTTAAATATATCTACATCTTATATTATATACATATAATTTAGATATAATGAGCCTTTTAATGCTGTTGAGTTTAAGTCAGTTGTAACTACTTTATGCTTTATTTTAAGAGGTCTCACAAAAATATGGCATTTACCGTGTAGGTCATTTTAAGCAGGGGCTGAACAGTATTTGGGAAAGTGACTGACAAGAAGTTAGTTGACCAGGTGTGGTCTATTCCCTCATTACTTCAAATAAGACAAATAAAAAGCCTGGAGTTGATAGCAGGTTTTAAGTTGCCATTTTGCAGCTGTTTGATTGGAATCCAAGGAGATCTCATTAGGCTGAAAAAACAACATACATTTATAAGAGAGATAACAAAAACCTTAGGTGTCACCAGATGCAACAGTTTGGGACATTTTTTAAAAGAAAGAAAACACTGGTCAGCTCAATAGCATCTAAAGGCCAGGACGACCACAGAAGACAAGTAAACGGATGATTGCAGAATCCTTTCACAACATCAGTAGAAGTCATAAGATATAACATCGTCAAAATGTACAATCAAGAGACACCTTCTTGAATGTAAATGCAGAGGGTTTGCAACAAGGTGCAAACCACTGGTAACAGTCAGTCAGAACAGGAAAGCCAGATTATACTTACTTATGTTGATTTACACCAGAAAACATTTTTAAAAGTCTCCTATATTCTTGAATCTGATTCTTTGGAAAGATTAAAGCAAAGTTAACTTGTACAGAGTGATGGGAAGAGAACAGTATGGCTAAGGAAAGGAACAGCTGGCATGGGCATGTATGGCTGGAACAGGTTCACTGGTTTTAACTGATGATGTGACTGCTGACAAATAGCAAGATGAATACTGAGGTGTAAAGGACTATACTCTCTGCTCACATTCAAAGCTACAGAACTGATAGAACAGTGCTTCACAGTGCAGATGGAAAATGACCCTAAGCATACTACAAAAGCAACTCAAGACTTTTTGAAGGCACAGAAATAGAATATTCTTTAATGGCCAAGTCAGTCACCTGATCTCAACCCAGTAGAGCAGCTTTTCAGTTACTGAAGACATACCTGAAGGCAGAAAGACAAACAAACAAGCAGCAACTGAAGGTGGCTGCAGTGAAGAATTGAGAAAGCATGTCCAGGCACTGGATGAATTTGATGATGTCCATGAACTGGAGATATCAGGCAGTTAATGGCTGCAAAAGATTTTCATCCAAATGTTAAAATTAGTTATATGTCACTTTGCCCAAATGCTGTTTAGCGCCTAAAATGAAAGTATGCCATATTTTGTGAAACCTCTTAAAATAAAGCTAAACGTCTAGACTTCGACCACATATTGATTGTTTTATTTCAAACAATAGTGGTGGTGTATGAAGGAAAAATCATAAAAACTCCCAAACACTTCTAGACCTAAGTGTACATGGACAGATTTGTTGGCCTTACTGTAATTCTGAAACACTCTTCTCATAAACCATGTGGTCCGTTGGTGGCAAATTTCATATCCTATAAGGAAACAGAGCTACTCTCAACATTAGTGCCATTTCGCTTTTTTTAAACTGGACTATTAGTAGGAATCTAAGTTAGGTTAGTCATTGTGTGATTCCCCTTATATTTCACTGCTGTTACCAAACAAACCATTACATTGATTTGTTCTTACAGTTATGTGGGAGGTAAAAGGTTTAGCATCATCATATATTTATTGAATTGCTTTTTCAATTCAATTCAGTCTATTTATAAAAAGAAACGCAAAATACAAAAAAGTGAATGCAAATTCACAACAAAAGTAATCCAGCACTTTATTTTAAAATGTTGTCTGCATCTGCAAAGTGATCTTTTTTTACTTTTACTTTTGTTTCACTTTACTTTGCACTTTTAAAAGTAACTAAAGCTGTCAAAATGCAGTGCAGTAAAAAATAAATATCACCATCTGAACTGTAGTAGAGTAAAAGTAACAAAATAGAAATATCATCTTAAAACTGCAGGTCTACTTAAGTACTGGATTTGAGTAAATGCACTTAGTTATTTTCCACCTCTGTCCATAGCATGTAGAAATAACATTTACACACTTGACTGCACTGCTTCTTATATTTCACACATATTTCACCCTTTTGCATCACATTTACTGCTCTTTTTTCCTCAGACAGACTCTCCATGGCCGATGAGGGTCACAAATTACAGCTACACATCCTAAATATTTACACTTGCTGTGCTGTTAATACACACACACGCAGTCGTGAAAAAACAAGTGAGTGTCCCTTTAATTAGGATCGAGCTCAGTAGGGATTCAGTCTGTGGAATGCGTCGTTTGTGTGCCAGAGATTGTTCCCAGTGCGGAGTTGGACACTAAACTAGACAAAACCAAGAATGTGGGAAACTTGTTGCTGCTGATCTCTGTGCCCAGACTGATGTATCTGAATTACGGACGGACTGTGGCTCCTTCTGGGTGCAACTGATCTAATCTTCTTTGAACGGTAAGAAGCAGATACTGTAGCGTTGGTCTCAAGCGGGATCAGGTGAATAACTCCCGTTGTTTCGCTCAATGGACTTTCCAGGCGTCCTGGCTGCTAGCTAGCCAGCTCGATGCTAATCACAGCCAAACAAACACTATTTGCATTTTCGTCTGAGGGTTTGGTGCTTGTCTGGTTTGAGTCCGTGTGTTAATAAGGGGAGTGTCTTCTTAAGTTGTTTCAAATTTTAATTTAGCACGAACTGGCCCATATTACGTCCCAGTTAACGTTAGTTTCAACGTAACTATAGCGGGCTAACTATTAGCCACTTAAAGCTAGCTTGGTTAGCCTGCCTACCGTTACTGTTGACAAAAGCAGGGATGATTGGATAAGTAGTTGGCTTTAATTAGTTTAAGGAGATAGTTTATGTAAACGAACACACAACCTCGCCTCCACTGTTGTCTTAGTATCTGGATGTTGTAAAAGTTCGCTTCAGTTTCACTTCAGTTTTATTTTCAGGAGTGTGTCTTGGCTGCTGGTTGCAGGCTGTGCGTGTAGCTCAACAGGTGACTGCTAACTGAGCTAACGTTAGTTTCCCAGATAACTTCTTTTAGCTGAATCTGTTGCTAAAAGTCACTACACTGACGAGATAATATGCAGTTAATATGACGAGGAAAACGAAGGTTGGCGAGCGTAACATTCACATGTAGATGGTGAGATCTGTAAGTCAAAGCTGCGTGTGTTTTAACAGTCTCACGCATTTCTTGTGCTCCCACCCAGTTATAGTTGGCTCAGTGCTATTAAGTTGCATAATCTTCGATAAGTAATGTTGTTCTTAGGAATCAGATTCATCCCTCGGTGGCTCGGTGTTGCCCTCTACGAGTGATTTGAGCGTCAGACAAGGGGAAGGCCCAGACTGAAGGGGGACATTCAGCCTGTCCCATCACTGTCTGCTTGTTCTGACTGAGTTTCGCTCTGACTGGGTCACATGGTGCTAATTGTGCCTGGCAGGTCCGCCAGTGTGCAACAGCCCAACTCAGGATCCCAACCATCTCATCCTGTAAGCACACCACTTCTCCATGCATCACTGCTTTGCCTTCCAGCATGCCTGACTCTGTGGGTGTTTGCCATTTAGGACATTTTAGTTGTGATTGTCTTCGTGCCTCCGTTGAGTAGCTGTCAGTTGATTTTTCCACCAGTGAAGTGTTGTTTTTATGGTGTCCCTTGGATTGATTAAGTAAGTGATGATCATAAGTATGATAACAATAATAAAGAGAGCTAATTAGCAAAGTAACAGTTTATTGAAAGTGCAAAAATAATTATTGCTCTAACTTGGTTGTCTTTCTTTATTAATTTGTACATTTACTTTCTCAAGTAATTCATCATTCGTGTCATAATTTACCACACACCAAGATGTGGTTTTCGCATTGCTCTTTTGATTCAACGTATGATTAAAAAAACTGTTTTATTATTATAGGTAACTATATATTGTACATGACAAATCCAATCCCTACAGCAGACTCCACAATCTGTATGGCTCCTAGCAAACTTGGAAAACCAGCACACCAATTTGCCTGATTGCATAGCTTTATGACACCTGTCACTAGCTGCCATTACCTCATGTGTGAACTTCATTCTTGCACAAATGTCACACACACACTTTAGTGCCTTGTCTGTCTCATAAAACCATCATCATCATCCTCGTCACCATTATTTTTCATCATCGTTTTCTTCTTCTCCTTTTTGTTATTAGCTTTTACTTTTTAAAATTTAAAAATTGAGCTCCACCGTTTTAACATCTGAATTTCCTCTTAAGAGGATAAAGTATTATCTTAAAGAAATGGGACTAAACCAAACTTAGATTTTTGCTTTTATAATACGAGACACTTGCACACTTGTATCTTAAATTACTGTCTGCGTGCTACTGGTATGTTAAAGTAATCATGACCCTTGTTCTTGAGTGAGAAATTTGACTGTCGGGGAGGTTTCGCTTCACTGAGTAAATGGCTCTCTCGAAGTCCCATTTTCTTCTGTTTCCCTAGATGATGTCATGGGCTGGCTGTCTGCCTGAGTCTACCCAAAGTGTTGATGTTTTTGTCCCTAACATACATATGCATACATGCATAACCCCACAGAAAGCAGGTTTTTGGTTGCTTTAAGATTGCTGTGCTGTGTAAACAGTTGCAATCTGTTTTTCTCTAGGTTGGTCTTTGCAGCCATTTGTGGCAGCAGGGTTTTTCTGTGAACTGCAGAGGGTGACAGGGGCATGCACTGTGTGTCAAACAGGAGCAGTGTAAGGAAACCACAGGAAATAATAGTATGACCTACTTATGAATGTACCTAAAATAATGTCTTCACATCATGTAATATGAATACATGTGGTTTAGTTAAAGCAAAGGAGATGCGCTGTTTAACGCTTTTCATACACTTACACTGAGCATGCTAACATTAACATAAACAGTGGACCACCTCATAAAGAATAAACATAACAATCTAACAAAAATAATGTCTAAACATCATCAAAAGGATTGTTTTAATTTATTTTTTTACGCCTTGTCTTTAAATATTGTTGTTGCAATGGTCTGAGTATAAATTTGTTTTTCTATTTTTTATTTTCACATATCTGTTGGTCACACTTGTGATCAAGGCCTTGGTTGCATTTCTGCTTCATTGAGTGACTCACTGAAATGTGTGTTGTACACCACAATGTTTTTTTTTAAAATGTTTTCGTGATAGGGTAGTTACTGATCAGCAGATGTTGAGTGTTTTTTGATGGGGACTGAGTGTCCCATGGATCAGCTGCAAACCACAGTGCTGCTGACGCGACAAAGTGACTGGAAATTAAACACATTGCTTAATAGTGGCAGACCTGATTGACCCTCACTCACACGCTGTGTATACTTTGACCTGTCGCTTGTGACTCATTGGTATATTTTCACCTTGGTTATCACACGCTGTGCTGCTGTCAAACATCGGGGTGGTCTCAGTGCTTCAAGGAGACATTGCTGATAAGTTCTGTGATGTTAGTAAACAGAAAACACAGTGTCCTCACTTATCTTAGGACAGTTTTTACTTTCACTAAGCAGAAATTCTTTTGAATTGCATTTTGAGTACTACCACCTCAGCTTCCTAAACAGAAACAGTTTACACTGGGGTTCCTGAGGTGGTGGTGTCTCAATGATGCGTCTTATCTTTTCCTGTCCTTAGTCATACTTTTCCCAGTTTTGCTGGGTCTGGGTTTTCTGGCTCTGTTGAAGATGGTTTTGCATTATAGACATCATTAGACATGGATGATATCTGTCACTTTCGTCTTTTGTCTGGAAGAGCCAAGTCTGCAGGAGAGTTGGTATTTTGAATGTTAATACGAGGAGGAGGAAAATTATTTCTGGCTTTGGCTGAGGCAACTGCAGATGTGTTTGTTGACTTACTGACTTTGATAAGCATTTCTTCCTCTAAAGGTAAAAATCTCTGTCTTCAAAGCTGAAAGAGGACTCATCTGATCTGATCTTCGTATTACGTGTTTTTGGCATCTTTTGCACTGCTCTGTATATGTATTAGTTCAGTTGTGCTGGCCCCGGCTCAAAGTGGGCTACAGCTCTGCTGCCGAAGATTATTTAAAAGCCAGTTTCTGTTTTCTTTTCCTACGGCTCAGCCAGCAATTGTTCATTTATTACCAGAGAGGGGGAGCGAGAAGTGGATAGGTTAGCGTGTTAGTTGCTTAAAATGATATTTTATGCTAATAAACTACAATATTAAAGGTCTGTCGCACCCAATCTGTCCTTTTGTCATTCTTAATTCAACCATGTCCACATACACGGATGAAATGATCCTTTCTATTTTACTGCTTCATCCTTTTACTTAACAGGGTGAAGTTTTTGTGTTACTGTGTCCTTTGTACCAGCACACAGAAGAGAAATGTGCAATAGAGGCTTTTACAGTAGGCTGTATAGCAGTTAGTGGAATATTCCAGATTGGTATGGCTCTTGTTTACACAGTGTTGTTATCAGAAGGAGAACAATTGTCACAAAAAGCTGTGTAGCCAGATTCAGGCAGTCATCGTACTGTGTTGTGTATATTGCTCCATCTGAGATGGGAAAACCTTAAAGGGTTACTGTTTGGCTAAGGTTATAGTAGGAAATACTGCAACAAATAAAAAATAAGTACAAACTGGTAAACTGAAAAAAATGAAATGGATGACTGGCACTTTAATCTTGTCAGATTTGATGTTGGATTGACCTTTGTACTGCCTTGGATCAGTTTTTTAAACTCATCAGACCATTTTCAATCTTTATACAAAGAAGTTACTCACATTTTAGCGTGTATATGCTTTTTTATACTTGTACATTTGTAAGTTTTGCATATGCCATGTGTGTCTTAGCTTGGTTTTACGTGGCTGGTTAGGAACAAGGCTTTGCATAGAGATAACTTAATTTGTTTGGCCACTGCAGTCGTTCAGGAAAGACTTGCTGCTTGCCTTATACAGTATGTAGACAGTGTTTTGTCGTAAATGAGGATAACATGGAGGAGGAACTTCAGGCCTGCAGTATGTTTTTTCCAAAATAAGCTCTGATTTGTATCTGTATTAATCAGCAGATACAAGCACTCATTCAGTCACCTGGCAGCAGTAGAAGGTTTTGGTTTTCATACAGAAGAAATCAGAAATGCTTTACCAATAGAAAGGGAGTTTCTGAACTGCCTACGGAGTGACTCTGTAATATGTTAATGTAAACAAATAGAACTGCTTTACTAGACTCCTCCACTTTGGCGATGAGTACTTATCTGAAAACAAATTGTTCATAGTTGTCGATAGCAGCAGCAGCAAAATAAACTAAAGGCTTTTGTTTCAGTGTCTTTTTTGACAGGCCTATACTTTGAACACTGCCTTTAAGGGCTCTTGGTTTGGTTTTTAGATCCTAAACTTGGTTTACTCTTACATCGTTTCCGTGTTCAGTCTAGTAGCCACTACCGTTGCCTCTGTATACTCTGTATACTGTATACAGCTGGCCTAGCAAGACTAATTCAGCATTGACCTTGCGTTCTTGTGCTGCTTTTTTTCAGACTGTGCTGTGAACGTTCACAAGAGCTGCAAGTCTCTGCTGGGTGAGTGCACCAGCAGCAAGAATAAGGTAAACACTACACAGCAGCATAGAAAAACAAGGACTAAGGCAGGACCCTATGGGACCCTAAACGTCTACTGTTTTCTATTATTTTGCTTTTGTAAACTAGACATATGCACATTTACATGAACAGCCATGGATCAGAAGGACAAACTAAAGATTAATAAAAACAAAGTAGTTTTAACATGACACTTAAGGTACATAAGGTACATCTTAGTTACAGTGTATTTATAGAGCAGGTTTGTTTTATGTATGAGACATAGTGGTGCATTCATTACGAAAGTTTGAATTTCTTTGTGACCTTTATTCACTTTATAATAAATTGACTGTGCTAGATTGCAAAATCCTACTTTGCCTTATTGATGATAATATATTTCTGAGCTTTTCTTCAACTTGATCCATACTTTGTTGGAACAGTTTTGATTAGATGCATATCAGCTACAGTGATTTGTAACTAGTGGGTACATGCCTATGTATAGTCTTAATTACCATCAACAAAGTAAAGAAAATATATTCACAACATGCAATATGTCACTTATAAAAAACAATTGCTGTTTTTCCATATTCTCCACACAGAGAGATTCTCTACCGAGGACCGGCTCGTCTGGATCTCCTAACCTTGGTAAGCAGAACATGCATGGACAGACATGCCCTTCATGAACCCTGTGGAAAGTGGATTTAGTCCCTTTGTGTCGAATTAATGAGTCAGTTGCATCTCTGGTGGTTTGTAGGTGATTAAAAAGATGAGCATAGATTTATTTATCTATTATTTTTAAAGTTGCAAGTTGCTTTCTCATTGTCTGTGTGTGTTGTGTATGTGAGTTTGTGCGTCTTAATGGTGTATGTGTGTCAGCCTACACTCTGAGTGCAGAGGGGAGAGATTGGCCTCCAGCAGGCTGTAGACAAAGGTGATGATTAGCCATTGTTAAGGATGGTGAAGTAGTTTACTTCAGTTTCAGTTCTTGTCTAAATCTAGAAAAGATTCATGTGATGTTTTATAGATTTAGTAATGAATGAATAAAAAATAGGAGAGTAGAAAAAAGGAAGCAAATAAAAAAGGTCTTTGCAAATTCTTACAGACATGTAACTATAACATGCAACTGTTATTATTATATTAAAGAAATTGTGTCAGGAAATTTCAGTTGTTACTGATATTCAGTAGGTCCTGTTGCAAACCCACAGGAGACACAAGTGGCTGCAGTAGCAGCTTAAGTTAATCTCCTGTAGCAGTTGTTATTCTCTTGTGAACAGCTGGAGTCCTATTAGCCACTCCTGATTTCTCCTTATGTCCTGCTCTGACCAATCAGTAGCCTGAGCAGGGGGCCGGGAAGGCAAGGAGCGGAGACAGGAATTGAGGAAAGTGCGAGAAATATAAAAGGGTGTGTCTCTCTAGAAGGTGCTGGAGATCGTCATTAAGGATCAGAGTGGGTTGAATATAAAACTTCGCTTCTCCTGGTACCTTACACATGTATAGGCACACTGTGCGTGTACTATTGTAACAGTATTTAGTGATATTGCACCACTGATACTGAATCTTACCTTGGAGTTTGGATTACCACAATCCTCCTTGTTTGAGACATTCACAATGGAGATAGGAGCTATCAAAGATGCTAGCCAGAAAAAGGGGACCTCTAAATCCTGCTCCAGAATTGCTAAACCATCCTTCTCTTCCTCTCCATCTTCTTCTGCCTCATCACGGGGTCTCTCTGGACGTGTGGGGGTGCGAGTGTTGATGCACCGTGACCTTATCACGTGCCGATCTTTGCCTAGGTCTTGGCTGAAAAAGTACTGGTGTCAACTCGGGCAGGAGTCAAGCAAGGACCGGCTCACTTCCTTGTCCTCTCTTCGCTGGTCATCTTCTCCTTTCTCTATCTCCTCTCCTCGCTTCATCTCATATTCCTCCTCCATCCCCTCTCATTTCCTCCGTTTACCTGTCTCTCATCTTTTCTCTTCAGCACTAAAAGACCGGGACAGAGAACGGGAACAGTCAGGCCTACTCACATCACAGACCCTGGATGGCTACCCAGGTTTTCTCAGCACCCCAGGCATGACCCTTAGTCAGTGGGGACCTAGCACTCCTCCGACTGCTGCACATAGTGCTGGCTTGACCTTAGCCCCTGCCTCCAACCTTGGCTACAGTCTCCGTCACCGCAACAGCTCAGGGTGAGTATCTATCTTGCAAGTTGTGGTTGTGCAGAAGAGTTCTTATTTCTCTTTCTACTTAGTTTTGTTGTAAATGCTCTAGAGTGACAGAAATCCTTTTAACTTGGAGTTGATAAGTTCAACAACCACAACAAAATTAGCTTTTTCTGTCAAATCTATACTGCTGTAGATCTGCTGTAAGTTATTGCTCAGTATTTTTAGATTTTTGTCTTTGCTGCTCAAACTATTGTCTCTACGCCATCATAAGATGTGTATTTATAGTACACATCTTATGACATCAAGCAAGTTGTCTTTTCAAATCTATCTGCCTTTTAAAACTGATAAGAAGTGGACTGCTTTTCTATTTTGCTAAGAGGGCGTAGGTAGATGGGGAGAAAGTGGGAGAAAGCGACAGACATAGTGAAGACGCAAACAAGAAGAGAAGACGCAGTCGTGGATGGGCTGAAATAGACAGGAAAGAAAAGAAAAATATAAGTGCTTGTTTTTTTTGTGTGTGTGTCAGATTTCATATCCTTACTGGGCATCTGTAAATGTACTTGCTGGTTTGAAAGTTTATTTAGGCTGCCACCGCCTCGTAGGATTAAGTTGTATCAGTGTCAGCATGTATGCCACTTTGGACCTATGGTTGTCGTCCCTCAGATCCCTCCCTGGGGAGATGGATGAGACAGATGCTCTCCGCTCCAAACGCTGCAACGAAGATGCAATTTCCCTCACTCCCTCCACCACAGAGACAATCTTTGTAGAAGGTGAGATGACTTGGTGGAGCTTTAAACTTGAATTTCAGCAATTACACTATTGATTTAAATAGTTTGCCCTGAGGTAATTTTGTATTGTAATAACACAATATTCAATACAATATACAATGTTCAAGCTTCCAATCTATGCATTTTCCTCCATGCAGAGTGATGGGAGTAAAACAGGCAATGTAGGTTCTAGCTTTTTTCCAGCTGCCTTTTTCCAGGATTCATCATTTATCAGACACACCCGCATCATGAAAGAGCTATGCAGGTGCAGGCTTGTGGTGTAATGTCATATATTTCACATTTAAAAATCTGTTGGGACAAACTGGTATGCTGAATCAGTTCATATTGCTTTGCCTCTATATCCATATATAATTTTACACATACACAAAAAGACGAGACATGAAGTAAGCAGAGAACTATTCTTAAACTTGGATGCTTTACAATAAGTAATTGGAACCTTTTCGAAGGGAATCATCTCTTGAATAATGTTCATCACTTATGTAACTTAATAATGTAGAAGGCAAGGCTCAGCTGAACAAACCAGACTTTATTCTTCCAGAGATGCTGTTCTGTTGACCTTAATCTCTTCCTATGAAAACACCAGCCAAAACCTTTTGCAACCTTGTGCAGTTTCTCACTATAATGTGAGAAAATATACATTTTCAGGTATTAAGAATCTAATGTGTCATAGTTTTTGATGCCTCTATTTCTCTCCGCAGATGCTCACTATGCAGCAGTGAAGTCTGATCTGGAGTCTGATGCCCAGGATCTGGAAGCGGAGTCATGGAGTTTAGCAGTTGATCAGCAGTATGTTAAAAAGCACTCAAAAGAAATGGTGAAGAGACAGGATGTAATATATGGTAAGTGTGATGTCTTAGGTTTCAATCACATCTGTTCAGTGACTAAGTCACCTTTTCTTTGAACTGGTACCTCATTGATTGATATCTTTGGTAAAACGTCATCCTGGTTCAACAGCGCTACCAATAAAGGCTGAGAGGAAATGTGTAATATTAAACTACTATAAAATTGTCAGATACATAATGGACAGTGATTAAACGGACACAACACAACCAAATTGGCCTTATTTTTTGTTCCACTGATTGTGTTTTTCACATATTTAGTAGGATTCCCCAACAATCTACTGAATTGTGAAATTGGTAGAGTTCCCCTTTAGAAGAAAATTGGAGGAAAGTAGCTTATGGATGGTTTGGATGGTGCTGAAGCTCTCACTGAATTGTATGAACATAAACTTATGTTATTATGCAGAACTGATGCAGACGGAGATGCATCATGTGCGAACACTGAAGATAATGCTGCATGTGTATGTCCGGGAGTTGAAGGAGAACCTCCAGATGGACTCGGGCAGACTGGACTGTTTGTTTCCTCGCTTGGAAAGCCTTCTTGAGCTACACACACATTTCCTGTCTCGTCTCAAAGAACGACGGCAGCAAAATCTTGTCTCACCCAATGACAGGAACTATACTATTAATAGAGTGGCAGACATTCTTATTGCACAGGTAGGAAGGAAATGCATAGAATCTCCAACAAAAATACACATGCATACAAATGCCCAGCATCAATTTGAATATATCATATAGCAGAGTTAGAAATGGACAATATAATGTGAAGAGAAGAATGTAGCAGTGCAGTGCTATACAGTATGTGCCAGCGCATAAATGCAGACTGCAACAACAAAGTAGTTAGCCATCTGGGTGACATACTGTAGATGCGATTTTACTTTGTTCTTCAGTTCTCAGGCGAAATAGGAGAGAAGATGAAGGACAGCTATGGAGATTTCTGTAGTCGTCACACTGAGGCTGTCAGCTGCTACAAAGAGCAGCTGCAAAACAACAGAAAGTTTCAAAACATCATCCGGGTAAGACATATTAGATTTATAATATTTGATTCAATCCTCTCTGCCTTCATAGTACATTAAATGAAATCTACTTGCAATCACAGTTACATGGTAAATTAAATAATTTCTTTTTCTTGTCAGAAAATCAACAACATGTCCATTGTGCGGAGATTAGGAGTGACGGAGTGTATCCTGCTGGTGACACAACGAATTACCAAGTATCCAGTATTAGTGGAGCGCATTCTGCACAACACTGAAGGTTTGGCTTTTAAATAAATCTTTATTATTACACAAATATATATTTAAATAGAATAAAATCACTTGCTACGTTTGCATTTATTTGTACATGGTATTACATGTTTTCTGTCTTTAGTGACTACAGAGGAGCATGAGGATTTGACGCGGGCGCTGGCCCTGATTAAAGACACCATTGTTCAGGTGGACATGCTGGTCAATATCAATGAGAAGAACTCTCGACTCAGAGACATACACAACAAGATAGAGCCAAAGGCATCAGGAAAATTCAAAGATGGGCGAGTGTTTCGCAGGGAGGACCTGGCACCAGACAGGAGACTGCTACTTCATGAGGGCACAGTTAACTGGAAAGCTGCTTCTGGCAGGCTCAAAGGTATTACGCTTTACAGATCTAATATTTATGTCAAGAAATCAATAATGTGGCATGCTGATCTTTACAATATTTTAGAAAAAAACCCACACTAGCTTGTTATCATCTGCCTTATTTCCAGCTTCCAGGCTGAGAGCTAAATAAGTAATTTTAAATGTTTGTCCTTCCAGATATTCTTGCGGTGCTGCTGTCAGATGTGTTGCTCTTGCTGCAAGAGAAAGATCAAAGATATATATTTGCCACAGTGGTGAGTAATTTATCTTAATGTATCTGTCAGTGTGACACTATCTAACAAAATACATGTATCAAAGAAAAATAATTGACGAGCAGCAAGATGTTAATGGGAGCAACATTTAGTCTGTGATATGACAGTTCTGTAAATGTCATTTATCAGTTTTTGCCAGCCTATGCAACATTAATCAACGAGTATGCCCTCTTGTCTCTGTCATTCCTTCTTCTTTCTCTCCCTGTTGTTGTGTTCAATCTAGGATAACAAGCCGTCAGTGATCTCTCTCCAGAAGCTGATAGTCAGGGAAGTGGCCCATGAGGAGAAGGCAATGTTTCTTATATGTGCTTCCTCCAAAGAGCCAGAGATGTATGAGATCCACACCACCTCCAAGGAGGAGCGAAACTCATGGATGACCCACATACGGCAAGCTGTTGAAAGGTAGCTGCAGTTGCACATAGTTTTTTTTTTTGTATGTGGGGAGACTATATATCCAGAAATACAGCAGATAAAAAAATCTCTGTGGTGGTCTAAGGAGCTTTCACACTTACAGGCTTTAGGTGTGAGCTTTAGACTTTGGCACTTAAGTTGAACTCTAGTTAGTTTTCCCTGTTTGTGTGGTGTCTTTAATCTAATGTGTTTTTTTTTTTTAATTTTATTTTATTTATTTATTTTTTTCCCCCAAAAAATGCTGCAGAATGAATCCCACTGAAATATTGTGACCTGAGGAAGTGCAGTGCCTCAAAGACATTTAGTCAAATGGTGTATTGTGACATAATTAACAGTGGGGGGCCAAATCACATAGGTTTACCTACATTCTCCCATGCCACAGAAACGGCAGCAACAGCAGCAGTATTAACTTTTTGTTTCTGTGGCAGACACATCTGACCAATAAGCAGAGAGGACATTCTTGCG
>OMLM01001367.1:1587-45454 GCA_900302695.1 Helostoma temminkii
AGACATTAGACTCTCTGTATCTAATGAAGGTGATTAAACCCCCCCCATTAATCAAAAGTGATTAGTGACAGATAAAAAGATCAGCCGTTATCATTCGTAAAGGTCATCTGATATTAATTATGTGAAATTAATATATAATTATGGATTGATCTCCGGGGCCAAACGTCATATCCGGGGCCAAACGTCATATCCGGTTGGCGTAATTTCCGGGGGGTGGGACTATGATGTCACTCCCTGGGGGCGGGGTTGTGACGTCAGGGTCATCAATCAAAGTTTTGACAGAAAGGTGTCATGATTATCTCTAATGAAAACACTGTTGTGTGTTTTCATTCATGTCAATCACTTGTTTCAGGCTTTTTGAAAGTCAGAGTCCACAGGCAGGGAGGTGAAAACTACACCAGCTACTGTAGTAACACACTGCTGGCTACAAGAAGCTTGGAGCCTCCCTCTGTTAAGTGTCTCACTGTTGAGTATCAAATATCTCAGTAATGTCACCAAGTCATGTTTTTACTGTAGCACAAAGCAGAGGGGAGGACTAGTTCACAGAAATCAAACAGATCCCTGCAGTGACAGCTGTAGAGGCTGAGCAGAGCCACACCAATCTGCTGCCACATTGAGGTTTTCTAATAAAGTAGCAGCTCTGGCACAAGTGCCTTTTGCTTTGAGTTATATGGGCCTGTAATTGACACCAGAAATAAAGTAATATTTTCTAAGAGGAAAGCAAGTAAGTTAATTAGATGTTCAACAGAGACAGTGAAGAGGAACTGTGTCACAGTTGGCCAGGTTTGTTACTAATGTTATAATGTTTTCTTATATAAAATCAGTGGGCAGTTAATTAGGTACACTATGATGCAACAAATCCTGACTTTGAGAAGGTGATAATGTGTTTGTGTTATGGGTTTGATTTTAAACAGAAAGAATCAACATTTTTGTCCAATAGTACACACTCAATTACCCATAGTGAAAGTAAAAAAACACTGAAAATCGAGAACTGAAATAGCTATTTTATGAAAGCTTTAGTTCAGTACTTCATAGAAGCTGCTTTGGATTAATTAAAATTTCTACAAGCTTCTCACATTTATCAGGCAGTTTATCCAAGTTTTCCTGACAGATCCTATCAAGCGGCATCAAATTGGACGGGAAGCTACTGTGAACTGCAATGTTCCATAGAGTTTAAGTCTGAACTTTGGTTGATCTGCTCAAGAACAATCAGTTCAATTCAGAAATGTGGTGCTGACAGCCTCTGGAGTTCCTACCTGTCCTTGACACTGAACTGTCCCCTCTCTGCATGATGATGCCACCTTCAACATAGGGATGGTATTAACCAGACATAGTGTTTGGAGTTCTGCCCAAAGAGTTTAATTTTGTCTGACCAGGCCAGATAATCTTTTCCTGTTCTCAGAGACCTTTACAATTTGAAAAACTCTCAAATAGACTTTTTATGCCTTTAAATTAAAGTGGCTTTCATCTAACAACGCTACCAGAAAAACTGACCAGATGACCAGAGAAGAAGTTCTGCTTCTGTTAGAGTGACAGGTTCCTGTTTATCTACCCGACTAAGGTCCTTCTTGTTCAGTTAGTCTTTGCTGTATAGCCAGCTCTAGGAAAAGTCCTGGTAGTTTCAAACTTATTTCACAGTTATTGGGACCAATGTGCTCCTGGGGACATTCAAAGGTTTAGAAATGATTTTATACTCTTTCTCTGCTCTAAACCTCTACACAATATTATCATGAGGCATACAGAGAGTTATTATCTTCTGTCTGGGGGATTATATGGAATGACTGGAACAACATCATGTTTCTGCAAAGTAGTTTTTATCTGATTTTATCACTGTAATTTTCAATGATTTGAAGGAAACACAAACATTATTTCAAGTATTCCACTTAATTGTAATAAATTCTGACTGTGCAGCAGAGGTTTTATGTTTCATATAACTTTAATGCTGGACCACAGTTGTGATGTCACAATACCAGTGCACTGAGTGTTTTCCAACAATATACTAACAGTCATGACTTACTCTCCACTCTGTTGCTGAGACTTTAAGAACAGAAATGTTCATTCAAGAAGGCTTTTTAGTGCAAAGGAAGTGATAACAAGAGTTCTGATTTTCCATAAGCTGAGAGGAAATTAAAATAAAATCCTGCCTGCAATATGAACCTGTCCCAAAGAAAGGCCTGGACAGTTAATGGCATTTTCATGCTTAGTAAAGTATGACCTTTAGTCACATAGTAAAATCTGTTTGCATCTGTGTCATTTTATTTCGAATCTCAGATTCAGCAATATGTAATGGAGACAGACAGAACAAGTTAAGTGTGGAGACACATTAGATAATTACATCTTACATAAACTTACTGTACTTGACAGTAAATTGAGTAATAACTAGTTGTGATGGACTAATTACACTGACTGTACATGTTGAAATGAAGTAATCGATCCATTTAATATCACCACAAATGGCAGTTCTATTGAAAGATTGACTATTTATTGATAAACTGTGTGTGTTGTCTTTTACCATTAGCAAAACAATAATTAGTTTCACAGAGCTAGATGAATAATCAGATTTATTTTTTATTGTGCATCAGTGTAATGACTGAGACCAATCTCCATCATCCTGTTAAATGGACTGCGGTTTCAGATAACCCTGGATTCAGCGTAATTTGTTCACAAAAAGCAACATAAAGGGAGCTTCACAGATAAAGATCGAAGGGGTGAAACGAGTGTTGAGAGCAGTGGAGACATATCAATAATGTAAAGATATTTCCTCAGTGTTTATTCTCATGTTGGCACTGAGATCTATTTTACATGCAGCACTGCAGTCCAAAAAGATTCTCCAACAAGACAACAACGTCTGTCTCCTGAATCAAATCTGTCGTTATGACTGCAGCGTTGCTTGAGCTGCTTTAGTCGAGTCCATTTTCTTTATGTCTCCACATTGGACACACACCGACACTCCCCACATCTCACCGTTGCTGTTTCCCTGGACATAATGAGGCGTGGCTAGTTGAGACTTTACCTTCTGGCATTTTTACGATTAAATTTTGCTGAGAAAAAGTAAAGTTTATTGATATTCCCACCGAGAGGACTTTCCCCACCCCCTTCATCATTTTCATACAGCAACAGCAACATATCATCCTGCAGCTATGAAAAATTACTTTTCCTGTACGAAAGCTGCTGCCTCTTTCTACGCTTCTGCCAAAATCAATTTATTTGTCACCAAAACTTACTGCCTCTTCTTTCAGTAAGATAATCTGTAGATCTGCAAGACTGAGTGCAGGAGAGATTCTGAAGATGTCTCCTCTCTCAATACTTATCTTGAGAACTACATCTGCACCAAAAAAAAAAAAAAAAAATCCTGCTTATAACAAATATATAAATGTCTTCAGTAACAGCAAACCTAAAGGGAAACTAGAGTTTAGAGGAATTTGACCTCATCTGGAAAACAAACACACAAAAAAGCTGTCTGGTTATTAAAGTTGACAAAATAGCAGCAGCTGGCAGACTTTGTTCCTTGTGATTCAAATGTTGGACCAAAGTCTACAATTAATCCAATCCACAAGGACACCAAACAGATTTTCAGCAGACTACCAGACGGTCTGCCTGGATCTTAATTAGTACAGTTCCAGAGTGCCTCTGGAAAAAGCAAGTGAACCTCCTTTGGCAACAAATAAGTACTCTGATATTACCATATAGGACACCTTGATAACACATAATTTGTTTTGCCTTTCACAATGCCAAGTTGACCAGGCAGGCAGCAAAACAGCCCCAAATCATGGATCTCTTTCTGCCGTACTTCATTGTTGGGAACTAAGATGAAACCTTAGTTTTATCACTCCACAAAACATTTTCCAGTAACTTTATGTCAGTGTGATCTTTGGCAAACTTCAGGTGAACACCGATTTAAAGGATGTCCTCGTGAACAGTGTACTCCATGTATACTCTAACTTTCTTTCTAATTCACAAAGCGTTTTGTGTTCTGCCACTGGAGTCATCTTAGAGATGAGCATATCCACAGAACTAAAAATGTATCTGTGGACTGACATAGACTTCTTGACAAAACATTATTAAGCCAAAGTAGCACCAACCCACACTCCTAATCTTATTTTGACTAATTAGTTCTTTGTTATTATAAGCCTACAGGTTCATATTGTTTTGCTCAACCTACACTGTCAATGTATTCAGACCGTATTTATGACAAATGTTTTCTGTACATGAAGTAGATGCAGGTAATTCCAAATATTCTTTTCCTGTTTTTATAGGCATATTTTTTATGTTTGTACTGTGAGGTTTTAATATATTATATACTGTATACAGTATAACATGTGTATGATTAATAATTTCAATATGTTTTGATTTCAATTTCTTCAAAATCAAAAGACAGAGAAATAGTTGGATTTTATTTAAAAAATGAACCTATGATGTGTGTTTGAAGAGTTATAATAATGTATTATATCAGTAATATTAATGATCATGAAAAGAAAGCTGAAAGTTTTACTTTGTTCATACACCATATATATCTGTAACACTAGCTAAAGCCAGAGAGGCTGCACCATCTTGCATAAAGAATATGTGTTAAAACCATTAAGATTCCTTCAAGAGGTCAAGAGTTTTTATTCAAATGAGAGACATTTTAAGTCCAGTCTCACTGTTCACTTTAATCCTCTCTTGGCGATACATTATAAATCATATAACTATACTCTGCTGGTGCTCAGTCTAAAGGATGAACAATCTGTCACAATTTTATTTATTTTGGTTTTTGCCCTAGTTTTCTGTTCTGGATTACTTCCTGATCCACTTACCTGTCCCAGTCCTGGTTCATGTCTTCCCTCGCCTGCTAAACATCAACTTTTTGTTATGTTTTGGATTTCTGTTAAATATTTTTTCTCTGAACAGAATTAAAAAAAAAAAAAAGAGTTAATTTTATTTCAAATTTGAGTCACCCATGGCTTCATTCACTGGGGTGATGTGAATGAGAATTCAAAACAGCTAAATGAAAGAGCGAACAGCGAGAAACAATAAAACCAGCCTTGTCAGTCAGAAGTATAAAGGGAGCGAGACATTAAATGAAAACACAATGCCAACAAATAAAAACAAAAACTCGGGAGAATTGTTTACTGCAGGACATCAATGTCAACCCTGTTGTCTGAAACATCACATATGCAGGCGCCATGTTGGTTACCATGGGCAACTGAAGCAAGGATGACGAGTCAGGGACACTCAGTTATACAGCTGCAGACCCAGACCTTAAACAGCGAGCTCACTAGCTGTTGTTCCCTTTAGACTAGTGAACTCACACTGACAATGTGAGATTGTAGATAAGGATTAGTACATTAGTACCTTCAAGAAAATGTTTTTGGCCCTTTTCTTGCCACTTGCTCTTAATGCCCCACAGTGTTCACTGTTTTGTACCTACAGCAGAGACATTTCATGTGCCAGGAACAAAGACATTACTCAGTGATGAAAAGTGACCTGAAAATTGTGAAAATTGTGATATTGACAGAAAAGCCATTTACTTTTAGCCATTAGGTTTTGGGATAAGTCAAGTTTCAACAATACTGAAAACGACACTTGTTGTAGTTTCAGGGTAAAAGTTTGAAACAATGTGATCCTGATGACATCAGTTTGAGGGTGGGATACACAGAAAAAATATATAATTATGTGACAGGTAATCTTATATTTGCATATATTGATATCGGTCCAATCAATGGATAAAGTTAGGAATAAAATGACGATTGTGTTCATGATCATACATGTTTATTTGGAAGAGAAAATGCTAGAAACATCACATCTTTACCCCAAATGTTGTATTTTGTGCTTCACCTTTAATCCTCTGTATTTTAGGCAGCTTCATTCATGAGGAATTAGCAACAGTACAAGGTGCTCACTTCGATCGCACTAAATCTGTCGGCATGCTTCCTCAGAACTGCCTGTCGGACGGTAGCTTTGCTAATCTCTTCCCCCTATACCTTTCCAAAATTGGACTGGAGTGTGGGACGTGCTGTGTCCAGCCACCTCTGAAACTTTCAAAAACCACTAACCCAAAAATCAAACACACTCCAGCTCTGATTGAAATACTCTGAGACTTCAACACTAGAAAATTATTGGAGGATAATATCAGGCTTTTTATTTTACTTCTGTGACTTTGATAAAAAAGTGCAAAATTACTTCTACAAATATGTTTTTTCTTCAGTGATTTTATATACACTGATACTGGTAATTGTAACAAATGTCACACATTTATCAAAGTCCAGTCCAGTCCAGTTCAAACCAGTTACTAAAGCAAACCTGAAGCTTCAAACACTTGTGGAATATCTCATTCATAGACTTAACGGCTGTCTAGAACATTTTTAAAACATAATTTTGGGCTAAATTAAAATAGAACAGTTTCAGACATGGGGGGTGCAGTGGTTAGCACTGTCGCCTCACAGCAAGAAGGTCCTGGGTTCAGTTCCCAGGGTCTTTTTGTGTGGAGTTTGCATGTTCTTCCCATATTTGCGTGGGTTCTCTCCGGGCACTCCGGCTTCCTCCCACAGTCCAAAGACATGCAGTCAGGTTAACTGGGGACTCTAAATTGCCCGTAGGTGTGAGTGAGAGTGTGAATGGTTGTTTGTCTATATGTGGCCCTGCGATGGACTGGCGACCTGTCCAGGGTGTACCCTGCCTCTCGCCCGTAAGCTGGCTGGGATAGGCTCCAGCACATACGTGCCCCCCTAAGCGGTTCAGAAGATAATTGAATGAGTTTCAGACATCATAGCATAACCTTACCATTTGGACAGTAAGGCCCTCTGGTAACCCCATTTGGTGACTTAGTGACTAAAGTCACCAAATATGGTTCCCTGCTCAAGTTAATTCCTTACACAACTACTTCTCTCATTCACCTGAGTGCAACACAGGAAGTGCTTTCAAGCAAATAGTGTTTGAAAATGCAAGTTTAAATTCAATATTTAAATTTTTCAGCTATGAGGTGGTTGATGTTGCAAATTATTATTTTTTTTCTTAACAGGTGGCTTATCTTTCAGATAGCAGGTTAAAAGCTTCAAAGCTTCAAAGCTTTTGCAGGCACAGGTAATAAATGAAATATTTTAAAAATGTCAGTCAGAAAACAAAAAGAAAATTACACCTTCTGTGTGAAATGTGTTCCTTTGCCTCTTCTGCTCCAGTGCAGACATTCTCCCATACACCTGAAGTAATGGAGTAAAGAAAAAAACATGAATCCCATTTCATTTCATTAATTTTCTGGGTTTTGACTCCTCAGTAGCCAGTGGGGGAAAAACATCATTGACTTTATACAAACTTGGTGGAACTGCAAAGAACTTATTGGTAAAGTGATTTGATGTTGATTACAGCACTGTGTTACAGTCACTGGAGACCGGTTTGAACATAACAGGAAAATTCAATAAAAAATGGCCTGACCTTTTCAGAGTAAATGCAGGCAATCGTTGATGCTTATTTCTCCGCTTCTCTGCATCCAGTCACTGGGGCTTTAATAGAACAGGCGTTGAGTAAATGATGAACTACACAGACTTTGCACCTCAAAAACACCTCAGTTTAGTGTTTTTAGTTAATACTACAGAGAATATCTGTGACTCTACAAAAGTTTTGTTAAGTATGACGAACTGTAAAAACTGTTTTTTCGACATACAGATTATTCCTAGCTACTTTAATGTCTGCATTTAACAATCCACTTTGGGAATCAAAAGTAAACACTGACTAATATCTGTAGCAAACACAATCAATTGAACAATACTTTTGTGGTAGATGCTGATTTAATGTAGTGAACTTGGCTACAGATTTAGCAGGTTGCTGAATAAAACAACAGCAATAAGGTGCAGCTTAAGCTAACGCCAGCACGAGACTGAATCCACTCTGCTCTGCTCAGTCCTGCCTCACTGCTGCACTCTGCTACACTGACACACACGCACCAACATGATCTACCTTGTGCTGCAGCTGATAGTCGATAGAAATAAATGAAATTCAGTGATTGGAAGGTTGAATGGAAGGAAAATGTCTTGAGTCTGGGTCCACTCAACATTAGTGATAACATAGAAAAACTTGTTAGAAGAAAATATGTTAAAAGTTAGCTATACCTTTAATATTGGAGGGTGTATTAAACTGTTGTGCAAAATGTTACAAATCAGAGCTGGACTGATTTCTATGTAGTTTTATTATATATTTAAAATCACCTATAGTTTTCCTATACACACATTATAATTTGGTTATAAATGCAACAGCAGACACTCTCCTTTGTACATTAACAAGATAAGGGAAGCATCATTAATGTTGCCAGTGGACTTGTTGCTGTCACTGCCACCCCTGATTGCTGCTTCTGATGGAGAGAGGGGAACCAGCAGCTTTACCGCCATTTGCCCTAAACGGGAGTCATTTGTTGCTATGTGGCATCACGCCTGAGTGGAGCTTATGAGAAGGAGAATTTGCAATAATAGATTTGTGGCGCCATGACTCCTTCCTTTCCAGCAGCTGAAAAATGTATGCAATTACATTTCTAATTTCAGTGGGGTAATCAGGTCAGAACTGTCTGACTTCGTTACTGAGAGCTTGTTATTAAAATCAGTGCGCTGAAGACCTGATTCAAAGATCATGAAAGTCATGTTGCTCTATTTGGAGATTACAGCAGTGAAAATTATGAGTTGTAGTTACCCGACCCTGCTTTTGTTATAATCAATATGACTGTAAACAGTCCAACATTACTGTCTCTCTCTCTTTTTTTTTTTTTTTTTTACATTTTAGGTGAAATAAGGACCACACAGAATAAACATTATGTTCAGATTAGACATTTTCCTGCAGGATTTTAGTACATAACTGGAAATAAATTCAAAGAAGAACACAAACCATGATGCAAATTACTTGAACGTGCTTGAAAGAGATGGAAGAGGGTGTCCTAAAAATGAATGAAAGGTTCAACAGAAATCCCATCAGTGCACCTCAGACTACTGAAACAGAGAGAACCAAATGAATGCATTATTAAAATGCAGATCATATTCAGATGTTAATAGCCTGTAAGTTGTTTCTGCTAATTTAATGATTGTGGAGCTGGGAGGCTTTTAGTCTCCAAAACCTGAGCTGAGAAAAAAAAAGGAGCCTCATAATCTTTGCTGCA
This sequence comes from Helostoma temminkii, assembly GCA_900302695.1. Taxonomy (NCBI): domain Eukaryota; kingdom Metazoa; phylum Chordata; class Actinopteri; order Anabantiformes; family Helostomatidae; genus Helostoma; species Helostoma temminkii. The sequence goes on from OMLM01001367.1 coordinate 10,703, forward strand.
CCACCTGTGCTCCTGCAAAAGCACCAAATGTGTTTACATTTCCAGATCCATGAGGTCACAGCACTCCCCTTCATGCCTTCTGCACTCCAGGGTGCAAACACCCAGAGAATACACATTATTGATGTTCCTGGATCATGTGTACATGTGTCACCTGAGCTTCCATAATAGCAGTGTTTCCAGGTGGAAAATGATGCAGCAGGACAACGTGTTGCCAAAGGGGGGTGTGGAATGAAACAGGTTTCAGTTAATATTAGATCGGGCACCTAGTAGTTCAGTTTGAGAGGATGAAGGATGAACTTAAGCGAATGGAAAGAAATAGGTATAAATGCGTCTGCTGTTGCTGATCCTGCACCTGCTGCACGAGAGCGGTGATGTCTCAGCGGCAGAAACCTCACAACCAAAAGGTGAGTGAGGCTTTGATGAGACTCAGCCAGCTTTCATGTGCAGCCAGAGGGGAAGAGAGCCCTGAGAGTACATCTCATCTATCTCTGCTAGAAGGAGAACAGTTGCCTCAGGCAGGAACAGACACAAACTCAAAATACACACACAGATGCACAGGCTTGATTTGTTACACTCCCTTTGTTATACTCCACTGACTTATATTCATTCCCTAACTTCTGATCTAAATTCTCCATGCTGCGTGACTAACCGCTGCCGTCACCCTCACCTCAAAATAAGCATGAAATCTGACTGTCGGGCTGAGAATAAGCCTTTTCAGTGCACAGGAGTGTAAAAACAGGTTTCCAGCAATTGTTGTGAATACTTTCAGTCAACACAGAAATAAAAATATTCACTGAACGTTGAGTCATTTCTTTAGCTTCATTCACTTTTGGTTTAGAGAAACTGTGCTACATCAAAAACAATAAATAAAACTGATGGAGACATTATTTCTAAACACTGCAGATGGGCAACATTCCTAGCAACAGGCCACAACGTGGGCAACAGGGTAAGAATAAAATGTTCCCTAGCAACAAGGTTTTCCAAAGGGATTAAAATAAAGGATGATAAGCATGTTTACAAATTTGATTATCTCCATTTTCCTGCCTTTCACAGGGAGGTCAGGGGTCAACAATATGGCAGCATGTTTTAGAGCTGGCATGGGCTTGTTGTGATGCAGGTTCCTGTGTTACTCTCCTGAGACATCTCCAGCTGGTGGTGAAGTGGACACATTTACTCATATTTCAAGGCGATGTTGTGAGGGCGTGATTGTGTGGAGGCCGATACACAGATACGATTCTCTGTTAGATATTAGCAGTAAGATACGTGATAAACAGACAAATGTTCTTTGTAGCCATCACCATCATCCAGATTACTGACTCTTACAATTTTATTTGTTGCTTCTTGAATGAGTTCAGATGACGCCTTTCGAAGGGAAGGAGGAGATCGACCAAGACAAAAATGTGGCGTATGTACAACCAGATGGCATCTCCTGATGACATCATCTGGAGTTTGTCGGCTAGAAGCAGGGAGATATTTTAATTTGGGAAAGTAAAGAGAAGGGTAATACCATCCATATTACATGTACATCCCAAACTAGACATAGGAAGCAAAGTTAAAAATCTTTCTGCATAGCTAACTGCTGGTATATACATGAAAAATTGTCAGATAAAGCACAGATGGGCTATGTAGGTTGTTTTTAAGGTGCTCTGGCAACTTTTTTGTTTTGTCATTCATTGTTACTCACCAAAATACAATGTGTGTATCCCTGAGGTCTAAAGGTGAAGCAGTGGCATTCAACAAACCACGGTTTACTGAAGCGAAAATAAATATGAAACCAAAAATTAACATCACCCGGGTGTAAACAAACTATTACAGTTATGTAGTTCCTAATCAGGCTGTTAGTAGAGGAACTACATGAGTAACAGAACCTGTCAGGTAAGAAGGGTTTGTTTTCTAACCTCGTATGATAATCCTTTATCTTCATTCTCTTCAACTCCTGACCTTACAACATGAACTTCTCAGTTGTACAGTTACTCCTTCTAAAAGATTTTTTTCTCAGATGTTTAAAATACTACATTGTTCACTAGATTAGATTACTAGGATGAACAAGAAAACATGGCTGACTTCATCGTCCAATAACATCCTAATCGGAGTGTCCTCATCCAAAGGTCCAGGAGGGTCACTGAATGGTTTGTTCCATTCATATGATATGAATTACACGCTGAGACCATCATAGTCTTAACCTGTGAAAGATTTTGATATGTGGACAACACTCTCCATCACCGACATCTATCGACCAAATGTGAGATTAATGGATAAATGATTAACTCCTCTTGGACAGTATGTGAAGCAATTAAACCATTTTACATTTTTGGAATGCTTTAGGCAGTTTTTTCTCTTCAATTTAATCTGTAGTTTGGCTTTACCATTTTTAAATCCTTTCTAGTCGGTTTGTAGAGACCATGTCACCGTGTTGACATCTCTTCGCCCACACGTAACCTTTAAAAACAAAAAGTCCACACAGCCACACTGACATTCTTTGGAAAAAAACTGAACTCTATACTTGATTGGTTCAATTCTATTAAATGAACCCCACAGACCAAAGCTCTGCCAGTTAATCTACAGTATAGAAGATGGTGGAAACTATTTTTAAATGCTGTTTTCTGATTCAAACACATTAAGACAGCAGAATGAGCTTTGATTAAGTTTACTCCTCCTCATATCATCATATCAAGGATCCAGCTGGCTAAACATAAACCGAGTCCACATTGTTTTATCTCAAGTCATAACAATGTAGCTGTTGATAAATATCAATTAGCTCACACCTTTAAAAAAAAAGAAACCAAAAAATAAACTAAGCATTGAATTTTGTCATTTTAATAAGAACACAACAAATTAAAGCTACAAAGAAGCCTACAAGTGAAATAAATGACGCTGAGGCAGTCAATTTTAGGTTTCTGATGTCCTTACATTTACAGGTTGATAAAGCAAATGTGCTGAGGGTCAAAAAGCCTGGAAATGTCTGTTTTGTTTGTTTTTAAATATCTGACAGGGTGAAGATGTGGCTGGTGATACGAATGTACACTATAACTGTAAAGCAGTCCAGAAGGTCCAGCCGTTGGCTATGGTATGGCCCGGTTAGGTCTCTTTGGAGGGGGAGGGGGCATGAGCTCAGAGTCTGGGTCTGGCGGGTGTTTCCGGTTCTGGGTTTGGACTCCCTGAACACAGCGGTCCAGATACTCCAAAAGGATTTGCTTAGTGACAGGTTCCTGGATGCTTTTACACACAGCTGGGGAGAAAGAAACACACACAGGAGGAAGGAAGTTACTACATAAAAAGTGGTGGAACACACTGAATTTATGTTTCAATTATTTTTCTCAGAGATAAATACTTGAATTTAAAGCCATTCTTCAAAACAGAAACTGCCCAATAAGTATAGGCAGGAAATATTCTTTTACATGAAAATTGACAGGCACGGTAGTAAGAACAATACACTTAAAGAATTTGGATGGTGATATCGGTCTGTGACCAATCTGTAAGAAACTCAAAGTTTCTAAATGACTATATTACATAAATCTACATTTCCCCATAGCAAGCATGAAAGCAGGGTTCTATTAATTAAATAAACTAATCTAATCTTACTAGTTTTTATTTAGATAACACTTTAGATCCCAGAAGGAAAAATTCACCTGCCACAGCAGCAGAGCAAAAATGACATCAAAAGTTAAAAACAATAGAATTAATCAAGAAAATAGTACAAAACATAGAATAGCTCAATAGTGTACCTGTAGTAATAGCGATATACAAGTCGGGAGATGAGATACATTAGTGGAAACAGCAGCACCAAACAGGTACCTTTAACCTGAGGAATGGATTTAACCATTCCTGTTAACCAGGCCACTTGAGTTTGCTGAGATGGAGACTGAGAAGTCTAATGTTTAGGCTTCCCTGTTTACATCAATCATGGGTCCAAAACGTTAGCGGTGCCTCTTAACATAACGTACTCCAGTACGACTCCACTGTCCACAATGACCTTAATAATGCACACGTAGTAGAATTATCACCTGACAGTTTCAACTTAAAAACTGATAAGTTATAACTTGGCAGAGCTGTTGTATTGGACTGAATTCGATTGTTTAGGTGGTCACAATGTTGAGTATGTGTATAAAAATGGTGCCAACAGCAGAACCAGCAGTAAATTACGCTTGTTGAGACTGATCTCAACCCATCTGCTCCTGGTTTCAGCTGGTGGGACGGTTCTCGTGATGGTGAAAATATTACCCAAAACAAATTTTACACAGGGACAAATAAATCTGAGTTTATTAAAGAATGATCAACAGTTTAAAAGTAAACTACTGTAAGCTGCAGATGGCGTTTCCAGTGGTTATTAATAGGTCTTCTTAAGCTCAGCCTCAGCAGAGAAAGTGATAGAACCTTAAGCTCAGTAATTAAATGTTTCTTGCACTTCAGAAGTCATAGTTAACTTATCACTTTACGTATGCAGGCTTGTACCCATGACTTGTTATCAAAGACCTAGATATTTCCCAACAGAAACACACTGCTGAAATTCACCAGTGGGAGTTTCATGCTGATTTAAGCCGAGGACTGTCAAACACCTTTCACTGTATATGGGGAAAAAGATGAATGGGACTTTAACTAGTGGGACTGGAGGTGCCTAAAATATCTCCACTAACAACTCTATTGGCACTTGAACGTGTCATGGTACCAATTGCCAATAAATGTTTACAGTATGTACTAGTTTTTGAATTGAACACAGTGTTGTTATAAACTTTTCAAGACAATCTATAGGTATAGATTTTAAATAAAAGGTGCTTTGGCCACCTGAGAATCTAAAGCTTAATAGTTCAGAACCTTTTTTTTCATGGTGTCAATTTATTGTTTAAATGTCTTATTTCCTCCTTGCACTTTCCTGTTTTTATTGCTTCACTTTATAATTTTATGTGCCTTTTGAACAGTACTATAAAGTCAGCACTGAGATAAGTGCTGCATAAGGTTTATTGCTGTGGTAAACAACTCATTTTTTTCTTTTCTCTTTGTTTTTTTATCATTTGTTTCAAGAAGCTGATAGGACCATCTGAGAAGAAATATTTAGAATTCAAAACAGAGAATGACTATTAAAACTATTAAACTCAAATTATGCAACAATACATAATTTGAAGGCTATTAACGTAAAATATTTAGTATAAAACTATATTAATATTTCATAACACCATAAGTAGCAGATAAAAACTTGAAAAATGGTAATAACCAGGATATACAAATAATTCTTATTGTGCTCTCATTTGAGTACAGTACATTTTTGAAGCACAACAGAAGCAGATGTTCCAATTTGCTACTACAACTCTTCTTTAATGGCTTCAACAACCCTTTAACAATATATTTAATGCTGCATTCAATTTTTGGAAATAGCTATAAACAAGACATTATCACCTTATAAAGTTATTATGCAGAATATGTTAGCATCAGTTGCTTTTTTACACATGCACAGTCAATCTGAGTCAGTGTTTATGGCAATATGACAAATTTAAGTCTGATACTGAGCATTTTTTAGCAAAAGCTGTATGTAAAATATGTATCTCTTTAACTGCTAAGTGTAATTTTGCTGTTTGGGTTTTGGAAGGTTTTGTACAGAGGGTTTATTAAGTAATGATGGAAAAAGTGATGAAAACAGTTGCCTGCTAAACTTAGTGAACCAATACAGCAAAACTAAAGGGCCCGACAATCAAAATAATGAGCTGAAAGAGATTGAAATGATTCAGTTTGTTTCAGAATTTAGTGATAATTATCTGTGGCTCCGTTACATGAGAGACTTCTTTCACAGCGCATATTACAAATATTGTAAAGTGCAGATTTAAGCAATTAAACCTCTTAGAGACATGAAATTAAAGACATCTGTCTTACACACACACAGTTTCACATACTGAAATTAAACTAAGACAGGAGGCTGACATAAAATACAGATTAAATGAGCAATTAATCGCAGGCTGACAGTTTGTTACTTACTCTGATGCAGACACAGATAGAGACAGTGAGATATTAACTATTGGACAGACAAGGACAAAGCCTCACCCATGGCTGTATCGTAGGAGTTGGGGAAGCTCTTGTCAACCCTCTGCCTCATGAACACCCAGCTGTCGTTGGCAAAAGTGCACTCGATGATCTTGTTGTCGTACTGTTTCAGCTCTTTAGTGGCCTGTGCAGACAAAGATGAAAGGGCACAGATGGTTTGTACTTTCATAACACAGTGTGAAATGAATACTAGTGTGATATTCTAAATTCAGTATTGATAGAGATATTTAGTCACAGTCAGAGGCTATGACCTTTTAATCTTGTCTATGGCAGGTTTGTCTGGTCTCATGGAATCATCACGAACACCATGTGCAACTGCATCTTTTTCAAACAAAGCACGAATATACTGCAAATGATCACAACCTTTGACATTATTAATTAATGGAAATGTTTTGCAGTAGTAAGGGACCAAAATTACTGCAAAGATAACATTTCTTCCTTTAAGTCGAGCGCTTGCTTGTTGATGTTTAACTTCTTAGGTGTGAGAACATTTTAAGATTTAAAGCAAATAACTCATCTTTACAGAGGAATAACTAACATTCTTAACACTAAATAATATTGATTTGACTTTGATGCAATGCAGCTTAAGAATTCTGGCTAAACCTATAATATTTTTACAGAAACAGACACATACTCATGGAGTGAGAGTGTCTGTGTGTTCAACAAAGCAGTGCAACAGCAGTTCCTACTCCTCCTACTGAGCTACATGGGATCACTGACTTATTACATCACACTCTGCTTTGAAAACAAAATCAACTGTACACCGTGAACACTAACACTGTTGAAGAATAAGAAAATGGCACACGATACTGAAGATCAAGAATGAGTCAAAGAAGACATTTGAGCATCTGCTGTTTATTTGTCGAGGGACTGTCTCACTGAGATGATTCTCAATGCTCGGAAAATGGCAAAACTAGAGCTTCTGGGAAGCAAAAAAGTGCAGCTGAAACAGTCACAGAGTTAAGTTAAAGATAACGTCATTAGGTCAGTATGAAGTACTCTTCTGTGGTTTTTCACCTTGACTTTACAGAAAGAAGCTGTTCTGATATTTAATATACTTAAAGGTTGTGTGGAGACTCCAGAGACAAAGACACTGACCTCAGGAATTCAGTGAGAACATGCAATCTAGCCAAGATCACAGGGCGACAATTGCTGCCAGGAAAGCACGGGTGTTTGGCAAGATGCAAAAATACAAAGTAAGAGGCTTGTCTGATCCTGGAGCGAAGGGCATCTGGGCTCACAGTAGGGGACGAAATCACACAGGAAGCAAAGAAAGTGTGCGAGGAAGGAAGACAGAATGAGAGAAAGAATGTCGGCCAAAGAGAGAGAGATGTTAGTTGTTGGATTTCATGGGCCAAGCTCATTATCATACTTAATTAGTCAATGTCATTAACTCACAATTTTTGTTTGATCGCAGTACATGAGTAAGACTGTAAGGAATAACTTGGCGATGAATGACAGATCACATAAAGCAGAGTCAGACTCTTAGCTTTCCTAAAGCTTGACACAGTATGTGCTGCCAGAAAACTGAAGGGCAGTACCAGCAGGTGTGACGTGCAGCTGAAGGATGGGATCTCGTCCTTCTGGTGAAGGGTGACATTCTTGGCTGCCATTTTTCATTACCACTTGGTGTTTAATCCGTCCAAATCTGTCTCATTATGACAGCACACATGTGCCACCAGTTATCAGAGACTTTGGCAGTGGAACCCTTTGTTAGCCAGTGTTGCTTTAATGCAGCAGAAAATAGCTGTGATAACTCAGTGTTTCTGCTTTCTATAGTAGGATTTTTTAAATTTAGATTTTAAAAAATATTAAGAAAAAGGAGATGTTTATGTCTCCTACTTTATCAGCAACAAAAAGCAAACAATACTCAAGAAACCCTAATGTTTAAAGTAGCTGCACACACCAATGTGTGCTTTACTGTAACAATAACTGAATAAATATGCAAGAGAAACAGAAATATAAAAAGTTGGACACTGGCAGAGAGAAAAAAAAAAATTTAATTCAGTCATAGGCCTTTTTCACAATCAGTCATTTTGACTCGTTATAGGAAAACTGCACAAGTTAATAATAACATGAACAGTGACTCAGTTCTGTTCACGTGTCCCAGTAAGAAATGAGAGTGAACCAGTATTCATAATACAAACTGAAGCAGGTGACTGGAATTCAGCCATTATTCAACTTATTAACACATATAGGAAAAGGAGCAGGATGGAGTCAGCAAAAAGGGAGAGAGCAAGAACCAGGTGAGAAACTGGTCATGTAGTTGAACAGTTAGCATAATGTAGTGGATGATATCAGGTCTGATGTGGTTAGGACAGAGTTTAATTTTTAATCGATTGACAGCACTACACTTTGCATTATAAAACATGTTTTGCTGCAAAGTAGCAGCTAGTAGTAGCTAGTATTCTTACTGAATTGTGAATGAACACCCTAATCGCATGAAGGGCCTTAATCAAAAGCTGTCTCATCTAGATTTTAATCCTGCGACTCTGAAGAATTGCACTGGCGACTTTCTGGTCAGAAGACTGCGTCTTATTGCAACGAAGATATTGCACATCAAAGACATATAATATTCTTCTGCAAAAAAAGCATGTTTCACTATATACAGTATTATGGTGGTTCATGAACCACAGATGTTTATGTTTACTTGCATTACTCAGAAAAACCAGGGTTACATGCACTTAAGGAACATGGTTATTAAAAATCCATCTGCAAGTTGTGATTTCTACTCTACTCTGGTATTATTTTGGAAGCATGGTTCATAGATTATGATTCTATAGAGACAACTTCCTGAATTGTTTCTATTAAAGAAATACACGGTGAAAAGTGACTTATTCAGATGTTTATGGGGCACTTTGTATTGGTTTCCGTTTTCATTGGATTTTAGACAAACTTGATATAAAAATTGGCCTCACGCTGTGTAATGATCTTGGCTTTCATCCAGCTGCTCCTGTCTGCTGTTCTGCACATGCACTCTTGTAAAAAAGCTGATTACGTAGAAACCAGGTTATGTGCGTAGCTCTGGAAGAAATCGACCAAATCAGGATTTCGGTTTACATGATAAGATTTACTTGAGAAACCTGACAGTAACCCGGTTGCTTAAGACCACACAAGCAGAACCTGTCTCCAGCAGAAGCTATCAGAGTTTTTAACATCTGAGCTTTAATCAACCTGTGTATAATACATACAGTTAACCTGCTACTTTATCAGATATTAGAACCCGTGAAAGCTGTTCCACGAAGATACCACATATGCTGCAATGTCTTACTAGACTTTCTCAGACATAGTGACATGTAAAAGTAAACATTCAGAGTTTGTTATTTCCACAAATACCTGGTTTTGTTTTCCCTGACATTGCTCTCCTGACTGACTCTGCTGCAGTTTCATTCTAAACTTAATAAGAACTGGCCCGCAGGTCTGAAACACAGCAACATGCAGGTCCATTTTAATAATAAGAAACAAAATGAAAGAAAGAATATATAAGCAGAAGGTGGACATATATGCAAAAACATGAACATGTGCCTCAGAGGGAACAACAAAGCTGATGGACACCATCAGAATTAATGTGCAATTTAATATATGACGCATGCATTCAAACAAAGAAGATTAGATGTTTTGTCCATTTATATTACCTTCTGCTAAAATTTTTTTACAGCTCATGTGGAGGATTTTGCAAACTGTAAAGTTTAAATATTCTCTTCACACTCTCTATAACCTACAGCTACAGTCCGCCCCAACAGTAATAGAAAGACAAGGCCAATTCCTTTGGTCTGATGTTTTGTCATTCTGCTCTTTCACAGTATTTGCTAAAAGGCCGCGCTGATAAATCATCATAAATGCTCCCTCCAAAACTCATTTTAGATACTCCCTGCAGGCACAGACCGTAAGGAGATGCAACAATGAGCCAAATTAGAAGAACTGAGCCAATAAAAAAAAAACAAAAAAAAAGACTTCACAATATTTTTGTAAATGCAGTAAAAATACAGAAAAACTTATTTTTTTCAGGTGTCCATTGGTTTCAAATGAGCTGGCGACAGGATGTTCAAAATACATCTAATCGACACACTTGCATAGAATATAACACTGAATATACAAACTACTCTCTAGTGGTGCACTGCAGGCCACACAGACTGTGCAAAAGCAGCTCTGTCAGACTTATCAGGAACATTATTCAGGCAGCCAACACGTCATGATGTCCTGTGCTGGCATGTAATTACCATTTTTTAGCATATTTGCAGTCTGACCGATGGTGAAGCACGTTTCACAACTACAACAACAACAAAAAAAAGGCTACATGAAAGCAGACAAAAGACGACCCCAGGGCTTCAGCTCTTTGCTCCATCTCCTCTTCCTGAGGAAACTGTCTTGTTCAGTAACAGAGCCCTGGGCTGATACATGGGAATGTGGCACGGCAGTGACAGTATCAGAGGAACGAACACTCATTTACAATGTGTCTAAACCATGAATGAGATTGTAGGAAAGCCTACACACACCAGTCATCGTCAAAGTGGCAAATATCCAAATAGAGACGTGGCACAGGAATATTAAATCAAAATAGAAATCACACAACAAATGAAAATTTATATTGTTTTGAATTCATACAGACAATATGTAACAAAGGCAGATAATAATTAAATGTTAGATATGAATCAGCAACCATTTTGTTTACCAATTAATTGTTTTAATATGTTTTCAAGCAAAGATGTTAAACATACACTGCTTACACCAAATGTGAATATTTGGTGCTTTTCTTTGTCATATCTGATTGTTAGCTAAGATTTTCGTTAATGCAAAGAGGGAAACTCAACATCTGTGCGCTGTGTCCAACAACGTATTTAGACATCACCATGTAATTATTATTTCCACTTTTTGTAAAAAAAAAAGGAAAAAAGATTCGTATTTCTGCAATCAATTGCTATTCAATTGTAGATCACTTTATAATGATATAAAACAAAGAAAAGCTCCAAGAAGTGGTTTTGGTTAATGGTGGTAAAAACATCTTTAGTATATAAAGTCAAACCAGATAAGATTTCTGGAGATCACTTTCCAATCCATCTGTAGAGGATGTGACAAGTTCCACCTCCAATAACTTTACACTTAACACTACACTGACAAAGCTAAATCTTGTGAATTAATTAGTGAATGAAAACAGCACATCAGACTGAATAGTGAGTAATACACACTGTTGAAATGATGAATTTAGTTTCATATTATTGTGAATGTCTGTGAGTGCAGAAGTATCTTATGTTAAAACATACAGGGGAATAAACATCTTGAATATAAGCGTTTTTCAAATCAAAGGCTGGTTTTCTTTGCAGCTGAGGGAAATACACCTATTTAAGAATTTATGTGACACGACTACGTTGAGAAGAAACACAAATTCTATATAATCTACCTTTAAGCCACAAAGCACAGATGAGGAAAAACAAAAACAATATGCCAAACGGTTGGTGCGTTTCTTTAATTCATGGCAAACTCACTTGCAATGTGCCATGCTAAAAGAAAGCTAGAGGAGCACAAGGGGCTTTGGCTTGTTGGCTCAAGGATGAATTCAACACATTTATTTTCTCACCTTCATCTTTGCAAAGGGTCTGTCGTAGTTGCCAACGTACAGCAAGCCGACAGTCTGTGGAAGCAGCCTACAAAGACAAAAAAAAAATAAAATCACAGTTAACACCCGCAACACCCTCAGCACAGGATCTCTACACGAGAGTATCTGAGTGGTAGCAACGATGCAAAGAAATCACTACTCCACCTCCATTTTCCAGCTAGTAACAGAACAGCATTGATGTGAGATTACACCTCTCTGAGCCCTTCTGTCTCTATGAACAGCTTGATGTTTCTCAACTTACAGAGAAAACTACAGTATGAACACGTTCAGAGTCCAAGGAAATAACAATTCTGTGAAGTGTTTACAGAGGCCGAACACAAGGTCAGGGGCATTACAAACTACTGCATCTCCATTTGTGATTTGTGACTGATTGTGACTGTGAGCTCTCAGCAAAGTTAATTCAGACTTTATAGGGGTATATATGCACAGCAGTGCGTCTCTCTGTACCCTCAACATGTGTCTTATTTCAGAGTTCACACCCATCAGATGTCTTAATCACACACTTCCCCCTACCTCCCTCTACAAATACGCCCCCATGTGCCCACTGTTATTTCCAGACACTTTATCTTTCATTATGTGTGTCACAGACCGAGTTTTAGAGCATGGCTGCATATTAGTTACCCAATTTTAGATCGAAAATGAGGGGGGGTTATTGACCAAAACGCACGGTCAAACTATAGTGTGAGTATATAGTCGGATGCACCTCATTGGGATTTCAATTGGAGATGAAATCTGAGACCACGTTTCCATCCATCCCAACCCCCTCCTGTGTAATGATAGCTAGGACAAGCCAGGAGGAAGCAGCAGTAGACATTAAGAGAGCCAAATAGCCATGGAGTAATGGACACTGTGAGGTCCATTCTTGTCATCGGCTCTATTAATACTTCTGACTGACGCACTGTTTGATAAATACTTATTTCTAGGGCTGGGCAATTAGGCCAAAACATTAAACCATGGCTTTTTTCAATACTCTGGAAAATTTGTGATTTTAATATATATATATCTTTTTTTGATTTTGCAAATCAAAACATACAATACGGAGGCCCCTAAAGGTGAAATAGTAGAAAGAATATATATATTTAGGCCACTTCTGTTCAAAACCAGAAACGCTTTGCTTGCAAGGAGCATGTGCCTTATCATATTCACATTGACTGAGAGAGAGAACGACGGACATATTAACAAGCGGTTTACCTGGTTTGATTAAGTTTAATTTCAAATTACTGTGTCTTTCGAAAAAATGCGAAGCTACACTACACACTAGTTTTAAGTTTGCATGTATTACAAATATCTGCCATATGTGCAATATCAAAGAATGACAAAAAACAGCTGTTTTCTGTTTGTGTAGTATGAACACTGTTAATAATAAGACTAGGAACAGCTCTGAAACATAACAAAAAACAGTGACCTGATGAAACACCATACTGGGTAACCTACACTTTGTGCTGTCCTTGAAAGCCTCCAGAATACAGAGTACTATAACGGTTGCTAACAGGTGGCTCATGCTAAAGCTTCTACAAAGACACTGTGTTACTTCCTTAATTGAAAGCCAGCACACAAACGCCTGTAATGTGGGTCCTCTTGTAACAAGAACAGAGGGAAAGGATACTACAACAATAGCTTTCTGTCTTTGGTATCATCTCCAACGAAATGCCAACAGTTTCCATTAATGTGGTGACACCAGAAAACTGCTGGTGCTGCCATTTGAGTGACAGCACAGGAAGCACAAATAGACAAAAACAAAGAAATTAATTAATCAATTAACCCTGAATATTGTCCAGTTCCACAGAAAAATTGCACTGTAAAGACTGGCTTAAAAAAAACAACAGTAGGATATCAACATTTTCCCAAAGGCAGTGAAACTAATGAGGAATCAGATGTCGACATATATAAAAGAAGAAGAAGAAAATACAATCCATTTTCATCCTAGTTGGGATCAGATGTATAATGAATAATGTTCTTTAACAGCACAGAGCATTGACAAAAATAGACTAACAAACGCAGGCGTTTTTTGTCAAAACAATCAAGAAACTGTTAAATGTCATTGGAGTCTCAGCATACAATCAGACCTTGACAGTTAAACTATTTGTCACATGATGTATGAATCCGTGGTAGAAATAAACCTCGGAAAAGCATCTCTATAATGTCTGAAACAAAGACTTTGAGATACTATGTGATGAGTGTATATTTGTTACTGTCAAATAATCCTGTCAAACTAGCAAGACAACTATGCTGATTGTGTCAACATGTGTGCACTGGGTATACATTCAAAAGCTTGACACACTGCCATAAAAAATATATTGTACCATGTCATTCTGATTTCTTCTCTCTTTGTGTGTATTTCATACTAAATATTTTCAGAGCTATAAAATCTAAGATAAAACAAAGGCAACCTGACTACATACAAAATATGTATATATGAGCTAATACAAAAGACAATTTCATTTTTAAAGAATAAACTTTACCCGATACCGAAATGTGTAGACATTGACTAGGCCATGTTTTTCCCTTTGAGCCAATAGGTGGAGTTGCTCTTACATATTGGCTCATTGCTGTATTTTTCTGCATAACCTAGGAGTGCTTGAGCTTCAGCTCACAGACTCCTTCAGGATTCTCTGATTTACTGGTCAGGGCCAGGCTTCATGTGGCAGTGGCTATTAACACTGCCACCTCCACGCTTGACCGCGGGTTTGATTTCTTTTTGTGTATTCTATGTTTGGATTATGACAAATCTAATTGGATCCATGTTCCAAACATTTCTGCTTTTGTCCACATAACATTCTCCTTGATTGAGGGTCTTAAAGTGGAGTCATGATAAGTCATTTTTACTGAGGCCTGCAGTTTCTTCAGTTTTGGATGAGATGTTGTGCTCTTGGACTAAATTTTAAAAGGTTGACCACTCCTGTTTCACTACTGTTCTTTTCCTTTTGTACATAGTGTCTCTCACTGTGCGGCACCAGAGCCTTTAAAAATAGAAATCCATTTCCAGACAGATAAGAGCAGTTTGGAATGTGGTAACTAAAGATGTGAATGAATACAATTTTTTTTCTATTTCCTCATGTTGCCTTTGTTACATGTTAGCTTTAGTTTGAAGACCTAAAACAGTGAGTCACAGTACTGCACATGCTCCTTCATTACTACGAACATTAGAACTGCAGTTTATTTTGAGCTAATCCCACATACGCTGTCTTGGTGACGTTAACACTCAGCATGTGTAACAAATGTGTATTAATTACCTGCTAAAAATAGTCCAACACTTTCACCATTTTCTTCTGTTTGAGCAATGTTTGGCAACAACAGAGGCGAGCTGGTTTAGTATATAAATTGATCTTTTTAACTGTATATTAATCTTCATTAAGAAGACACAGGCTTCATTCAAAAAGATCAAATACATGGCCAAGTCCTAGAAAGTACACTATGTTGGAATGTTTTATTAACCCACTGTGTGCAATCTTTCATAAATAATTTTTCTGTTCAGGAGGTCAATGTGCGTTAATTCTTGCCCAATATTCTTCCCCAATCATGAACAGCTCCACATGTTTTCAATCATGAAAATGTTAGTGGGTAATTTTGTTATTGGTTTTGTGTTTTCTTGCTTTGTGAATCTAGTAACACCCAACTACAGTAGGTATCAAATGTGCAGTATGCAGCATTCTTCCATGCTAAATTACTATCTGTCCCTATAAATCAAATAAATAAATGTTGAGAAAGAAAATTTCTCAACTCTTTCTGCAACCGTGAGAAAATGAAACCTTCAAATCCATAGAACGTGTAAGCTGTACTTCAAGCAACATATTCTCTCTGATACTGTGCCATTTGGAGAGAGCAGGGTCATCAGGATGCCAACTCCGGAAATCTTTGTGTCGACACAGAGAAATCCATTCACAGAGGTTCAAAGTCCAATAACAGGCTCCACGTTTGTGCTGCAGAATCTTTTATGCTTTACTGATGGCTGAAACGCTGCAATCAGAGACTCTTTTGACATCTAGGAACTGCCGTGAATGACACTGTAAGTGCAGTGGCTGCCTTTGTCAAAGAAATATCTCTCTGTTGTCTATAAAAATGCTATATGGAGAAATATTGTATTGAAAAGTTGCCATGTACAATGGTCTTAAGGGGTTTAGTTTAGCCTAGTCAAAGTTCTGAGCTAACCTGATTTAAAAAGCTGTGGCAGGACCGTGGTGCCATTCAATTCTAGGGGGACAATGACTTTTTCAGGAGCCAGTTAGTAGGAGATGAGGTGCACACTAAATTAATAAATTAAGAAAAGAAAAATGTTCTCACATGATTGCACTATCGTACAAATTCCCACTATGTTATTTGGTACTTCATTTCTGTCATTTGTCTGTCATCTGTCACAACAAGTAACAATGCTTTTACAAGGAATCAAGGAATAATAGTGCCACATACACACTAATTATTAAAACGTCCTGTGTGTGAGGCTACTGGAAGCACAACACTAAGATAAATGGGAGAAACAGTCATTTGATAAAACTGAAAATGGCGACATCCGAACACTGCTGCCAACTTATCCATCGAGATGACTGTATGGATGGATGGTGGAAAAATGTGAGTGAATTTCCCGGCACTCTAGAGTAGTATATGTAGCCATTTAATGTTGTTTTTAACTTGACTTTGACACTTTTACATCTGCTGTAAAGAGGCTGAGTACCTGACTGGGAAGTCTGACTGTGTGCCCTTAGCAGAAAATATGGATTGGGATGCTGTAATGACACTTGACTCCATAGAGCAGACAGACTAGTAATAAGAAGCCTAGATGCTGGCCTTTAAAGAGCCTATCCAAGCCAGTCAGGCAAAAGCATTCTCCCTTTCTGGGTATTTAATATCACTATGCATCTAAAGAATGATGATTTAACTATTAGCCATTGCCTCTTCAGATGGAATCAATCATTTGAAATGATCAAATTATCCATAATTCATCAATCCATACAATACTCAAGACTACTCAGTTCCACACTTGGGAGCGACACTGTCTTGCTTTCTGGAATTGCTTCATCTTTCTGTTTTATTCTTTTTTTTTTCCTCTTCACTCCTGCCTCACAATAAACACTGTCTGCCTCTGTGCTTGCTTTCAGAGAAGGCAATAAAACTTGCAAGGCTGCATGTCTCAGTGGTACACAAAGACGTGCTCAAGGATTGATTGTGTGGGCTGATGAATAAACAGTTGTTACCTCCTTACAAGTCTGTCCATCTCTCTCTCACACAGACAGTAACTAAAGGGAGATTTGAAAACCTACACCAAGACTGACTACGTTCTGATGTGTGCTCCTCTGCCAGCAAAATTCATCTTTCGGGGAAATATCAGAACATTCACAAATGGCAACAATAATTGTCTGTGTTCTCCCACACACAGGGAGGAGTCAAGAAGCTGACTAGCTGTCCTGTTGGATGGCTTTGGAGTAGGATGAGTGACTGTGCCCTGCAGTGATCCTCCCAGTCTGTTGTTGGTGAACAATGGCATGCTCATGGCTACAAAGCTGGGACAGTCACTAAGGTCACCTGGCTCTCAGAGGAAATAGGAGCATGACCAGAACGCTGACAGCTATGGGTCCTGTTTGCTCGCACTCAGACAATACTCACAGACTGAGCTGCAGAAAAGCACACTGAGTAAAGAGATGTGCATTGGTGTGACAGAAGAAAACAATATTGTGAGGCTCCAGCCATGTTAGCAGCTTGGTGAGACTGTACTTAGGAACAATGATGCTTTGAGCTATATTCTAACAATGCGACCGTGGAATAGGCTGCATTTATAGCATTTTTCTAGCTTAATGGACAAAGCAAAAATTTCCCTCTCACTCATACAGTTTATACAATAGTTGAGTGCCTTTTAACAAATAGACAAGAGGAGCCTACAGATGCTGCTCTAGCTTTTTAGTTAAAGCCAACCTGAGAATATGCTGATATTTACATGTCACATTCTTTACTATAATTGTTTTAATTTAGCCTTTTAGCATGTCATCTTTGACTGAAGTACTTCCACCTTGGCAAAAACTAACTCAATTCTTACAATGTCGGATGAACACTGCTTTTTATTTTCATAATTGAACTTCAACATGTACTGCAATAAACATTTAGACATGTATCAGTGTATAGATCAGAGATATTTAGACATTCAAAGCCTCAAATGTTTTAAAGGAAATTGATTGTCTTATCAACTATACAATTGTTTTGCTGCAGAATTGTTACAACTGCCAGGCTGAGGGTTAGGATAAGCACCAGTGGATTTAAATAATTTATGTTGCAGAGGATAATAAACATTAACTGAAAGAAAGAATGAAGGCCACTAGATAAACATTCACACTAATGTTTAAGATTATGCAAAAGAAAGAATCATGCTTTTGCCAAAGACACACATAGACTGCATTTGTGTGTGTGCGTGTGCGCGCACATGGGTGTCTCAGAGTACTCAAGTGTGTCACATAATGATAGGTGCTATTACATTCATCAGGCACAGCGTCTCCCTGGCAACAGCAACTTACCCTTCTCCTCCGACTTTGGTGATCTTGAGACGAAAGTCCACGGAGTTGAGATTGGGGGGCTTCCACTTAAGGATGTCATCACATCTCCCGGCTTTGTATCTCTGCAGGAACACACAATCACCCCCCAGAAAATTACAAAGCGGAAGATTCGTAAGGTTAAATACATATAAACACTGCTTTCAGGGAAAAAAATTGAGACAGCAAATGATGACACAGTGTTTTCATGAGTAGCTATTAATTTTTGTCAACGCTTAAACATTGCAGGCTTACTTAATGCTTGAGTAATTTGTGAGCAGAGCAGAATTTCAAGCAGCTGTCACATTTAATAAGCTGAAACTCCTCATACAAATTAGGCTCCATTATCCACTGTTGGTACCTAGAGCAGCAAGATGTGGAAGTTAACTGATCTTAGGTTAAAAATTAGTCTCTGGGGATCAGCAATGTTGTGAAATGCAAAGAAGTTCTTGGCAAAAACAAAGAGAGCTAATTAAAGAATTTGTTGAAGCACTCCACATGTTAAATGAAATGACTGTAAGTGGAAAATTGCAAGGTAGGAGCATAAGGATAGATATGTAAATACAATTAGAGGCTGACAAATTATGATTCAACAGTCAAACTTTCAAATCACAGCTACTGCAAGGCAACATGAAGAATGTAAAGGCATGATGGATGGAGGTGGGAACAGATGAAGAGATTCTGTCATTGTCAAGTTGCCCAGTAACAGAAGTCTAATCCAAGGAAATGTGTGGAAAACAGACAGGATTCCTCAGGACCTGCACTGTTACAGTTCCTGGTTCCACCTACATATGGCCTGACACATACAAACTGACACAGTTTTCCTGATGATTTTCACTCAATTCAGGATCAAACCAAGCATTCCTAGAAATCCTAGGATCTGAAGTGTAAAGTGAATTGTAAATGTTGATTAAATATGTATCTGTCACTTTGGATTAACAATCATCTGACAGCTATTTTTTTTATGAGCTACTTAATACAAATACATAATGTTGATCATGCTTCTGATGACCATCACCTGGAGTAGTTTTTTAGTTCAAGACTGCTGTATGTCCAACTTAAGCCGCAATCAGACAGCACTGAAACTCTGTACATAGTATATAGTATCTAGACATTACCCAAATGAGCTGCATGTGAGAATGCAAATGGCCAAGTAAGACGACCCAGAAGTTACTTTATCCTGTGAGTCCCTAGTACAAAATCTGGGTAATGTTGTGTGATCTCCACTGTCCCTCCTGCATGTTCTACACAGGCAATGCATGCCTTGCTGAAGTCAAACAGAGTTTCTGCCCGTGTGCGAATGCCTCTGACATACAATGTTGCACGATGTGCTACGTGTGTGAAAGCAAAACTCAACACACAATGTACAGACCTGATTCTCAACACTGTCTAGATGTCTATGCAAAAATGGCTCTAGTGTGAGCGACATGACGACATCGGAAATAAAAACCAGATGACATCATGTGGCATTTTCCAGTTAGAAGTAAAGAGAAATTGTTATATAAGGAAGGATATTCTATTCATATATATGCATTCACTAAACTGAAAACATAGGCAGCAAGTTGAAAAAAATTACTGATATTAATTAAAGTTTAACTGGGAGAATGCCACCCCTGAACCATGAAGTGAACAGCTAGTGAAAAGATATAAGCATAAGCATGTTCTCTCATAAACAATCTATGGCACAGTACAGACAACGGCTTCTGGAGAGCATACAAAAAAAAGGTTCATTTTGAAATATGTTGTTGACAGCTGTACTGTATATGAGCTAGAAAGTTATGTTATATCCTGCTGAATGGGGAAGCTAAAGACAATAACATCAAATGTACCTGAGTTTTTAAAGAAGAGTTGTAAAAAGCAAACATTTGTTCTTCATTTTGTTTACAGAAATCAATGAAATTAAAACAAGTACAACTGGTTTTGATTTCTTCTAATTCAATTTACAAAGAATGCTACCTTGTCATGTAAACAGTATATCTATGAATGGGGTGCTAGGGTGTACAGTTAGTACACCTATGTCATGTTCTGACTGGACATCATTATGAGAATAATATCCTGCCCTAATAGCATTATAAAAATATTTTACAGATATTATGCAATACTACAATAGTCAAGGTTAAAATGAATTTGTCACTTCAGGTGAAAAGTGAAGGGACATGAGTGTGGGGTGTCCTGCATTGTCCAAAGTACAGTTCTCTGTGTGGGAGGTGGCCTTCACGTGCCTTTGAAACCAGCACACTCTACAAAGGCTATTCACCACAGTTAGCTTGAGAGGAGCAAAAGAGGACATGTCTCTTTTGAAGAACCCTGTCTGAGCACATATTTTTTCTGACAACGTGGGTGTAGAAGCGAACATTCTTCAATATATACTGCAGTTAGTTATGCTATACTGCCAAGACATTAAAATAACCTCTTGTGAAATGTCTTATGCCACTTTTAAAGCTCTAGTGTCATAGGAAATAAACAAAGGTAGTGAGTAACCGTTGATCAGATTACTTCATAAATATGCTGAATAAAAGAAAAAAAGAAAGAAACTCATAAAACGTAAGGCAAGAGTGCATAGTGTACGTGTGGTTTTATTATAGTAAACATGTCACGTAGAACATGCGTAACTCCAACACTTTTTGAAATGTCATTAAAAAATCCACTTGAAAATGCAGGATTTGATGAGGCTTCATGCTAAAAGACGTTTGCTACATTTTTAAATCAAGTAAAGTTTGTTTAAATGAATACATGCCAGCAGAGCCATAACAACATCCCAATGAAAGCCAAATTAGACTGCAGATAAAATAAAAAGGTGACCTTCACATTCATTCCTAGCACTCACGCTTTTATTATAACTGTTAGTCTTGTCAATAAGTGACTGCACATACAAAACAAAAAGCTTTATTTTGAAGTGCAAAACACACCTTCAAAACAGACGTTGCATTCAGGACCACATCTCTCATCTATCAAATTCATTTTCATGTAATGATGTTCCACTGCCTCCTGTTTCAAGTGAGGCTGCAAATGTCAGGCTGATGGGAGGGAAAAACTGATGGAAAAACACACTTAGACATCCAAGATGTGCTTGTATGGCTTCTTAATTTAAAAAAATAAGTAAAGAATAAGTGAAGCAAACTAATCATTGTAATTAATGAGTGGCAAATCAATAACTTAAACTCTACAAAATGTGCAAGAACATGTTGCATGCAAGAGCGCATCCGAGCCTAAACAATTTTAGACCACTGTAGGAGTCATTATTAAATTTAAAAGAATTACAATATCTCTAATGAATCTATAGTTGGATACCCAGACACACTGTGCTGTACATTTAAGTTATTATAGTACTGTATATTCAATTATGTGAATACACTTACACAGATGGGCGATTCTGTGTCTTGCTCGAGCACACGAGAACATGTGACTCCCGCTTAAATACTAAAATACTTACTTACTTAAATACTAATTATATGTAATAACTTAACTCTCACATCAAATACTTTTTAGAGTCATAACAGACGCACTTGTAAAACATCTTTTACAAATTTACATTCATTGTCCCACTGGTCTCCTTGTCCCACTCGATAGATGTTGGGTTCTGAATTGCCCAGAACAGAATTCATCCATTCCACTTTAGATAGTGCCACTCTATTATCTAGAAATATGGCCAATTTTATTAGACATGATAAAACAAGACAAATCAAACTGGAGCCCAGGATGCAGAAACACAGTGTTACACTCTTTTTGCAGCTTTTAAATCACACCCTCAGTCTTGTTCTGACATATGGCATTGAAATTGAACATTTAATAGTATTTCCTCCAAACCTTCTGTTATCGGACCACTTTTAAAAAACATTTGAATTTACTATAACAAACTTTCCAGCACCTAGGATTAAATTCCACTACTGTAGATGTCTATTCAAAAATACCAGGGCTGCATGATTTTTGCAATAAAAAGCATACTACTATTATTGTGGACAATGTAATGAAACTGGCTTAGTTTGAAGTAAAAATACATATATTATATACATAATTCATGGACTGCTCTTTACACTGTCAGGTTATTAGACAAGGAGCTTCAGGAATGCTGTTCTGATGAAGCTACAACTGATAGCAGTTAAGCAGTGAGACCAAACTGTGGTTTTTCCCTAATGTCAATAAACAGAAATAAATAACCTGAGGGGAGGGAAAGCAGATATGAGAATCTAGGGCAGGAAGAGCAAGCAGACAATGTGACAAGTTATTGAGCGGCTGCAGATCAGAGATTTGTTACCCTTTTAAAATCCAGAAATAGCCAGGGAGTATTTGATCTAGTGCAATCCACATTTTACACCAGTAAGAAATTGGTCCCTGTCGTTTTCACTGTGTCTCAAAATATGGGGAAGGAAACAATATGGAAAAAAACATTGACCCAGAATACTAAAACACAGAACCACTACTCTTTATACAGTATTATGGGGCCTACTATAAAGAGAGAATAAAAGCTCTGCTGGTTCTTTTGAACAAATACTTGCATATTGACTAAATATTGACTATAATGTCCTTTATGATTTTTAAAATACAATATTTCAGTGGATGCTAACCCCAACCATATATCTTTTTTCAAAGAAACGCAACCTGAACACGCATAAAATATGAACGAAAGGAATTCAAACAGTATGTGTTTCCTCCAACTACCTGTGGTCTCAAAGAATTAAAACTAGAAAGGTTCCAATTATAATACACAGAGGTATATCTGAATGTGTTAAATAAAAGTCCTTTTATTTTTAAATATCCATTAGAGCCAGACAGTAAAAATTTTTTGTTGTCTAGGTATCTGGTTTTCAGTTTTAGTATTTGGATATTCACATTTTATTAACTGAATCTAAGCTCAATAATAATTTTATTTTAATTGCATAAATGTGCAAATACAGAGGCTTGGACACTTGACATCAACCTCTCTCACTGCAGTGATTGTCATACCGTTAAAGAAAAATCAAAATACAGACAACATAAGCTGTGTGGGAACACTTTAATGCCATTTAAAAGTGGCCTTTCATGGTGACACAACTAGCATGAAGAGAAATGGAGCAAGATTTCAAAGGCACAGCTAAAGTAAACTGCAAAACCGTAACCTGCATCTGCAGCCAAACAATGTCTTTGTCTACCAGTGACTTCAATCCTGGTAAAGCACTTCTTCCCCCCTAAAGGCTGCTACATCTTGAACAAGATAAGAAGTTTGCTTTTAATAGAGAAAGTTGACAAACTAAAATCTTTCTTGCAAACAGGAAGACTGTAGTGTCTGCTTAGTGAGCTTGCTACTGCATTTAATTATGATTTATTTTATTGGAAAGAAATTGTTCATATACTATGTTGCAAGTGCTGATGTTATAACCGTAGCAACTGCGCTATCAACCTTGTTTGTTTTGCTCTGTATAAGACCATTCATTTTTCATTTTATTTAAACTGTTTATTTAAATGTACATCTGTTATTATACCTATGTCAAATGTGCTACCTAGCCATGTTAATTTTATTACAGATCATTTCATTCCATGCAGATGACCATGTGGTATTTTGAGCTAATATTAGCTTTTCAACATAATCACCATGAAAATTCTGATGGAAATATCAGTATTGTATATTTTTTTAACTAAATTTAAAATTTTAAATACAGCTTTAGCTTTGAATTAATCATTTGGCAATGATACCCTATATATATGCAGCACAATTATTCATATACATGTTGGACATGTCCATATTCGACTTCATAAGGCTGACAGTATATCATTTTAAAAATACCATTATAATAACAGATGCAGTGGATATGACACGTAATATCAGAAGATATCCACAATAAACAGAAGCTTAGTAAATATCCATTCAAGAAAAGAAAGCTTGCTGCATTGTGTGGTTCATGATAAGAGCTTTGATTACACTGTTGTTGTAAAGTCTCATTTCAATAACAGCTTTTTATTTCCCTTCAAGGCAGACTCATGGTTTAAGTGTGCTGAAGATTACAGACAAAAGGCTGGACGAGTCCAATAAATCTTCTTCCCCAGAGGAAAGCTCCCTCTGGTACAGTTCAGATAGACTGGACTTTGTCTTTGAGAGTTACACTGATGCTGTGTGTTCTTCTAAAGGGGTTGTGATATGAAAGAGCAAAATAGAGCCACGGCATAAAAGATTTGTCTCAGAATAAACGGGGTTGAGGAATACAGATGCGGGGGAGGTTAAAGAGTAAATCTTGAGGTAAATGGTCTACAGATATGACACACAGCCATTGTGAAGAATAGCAAAGCCCACATAAAATGATTACACTGATTTATGAATCACATAAAATGTGCAATAACCAATGATGTGGCCTCATAAACTCACATATCTGTCTCGGATAATCACGATGTGATTCAACTTCACTGGGTTTAAAACTGATATGAATCACATCTTCCGCACTGACTTGGGTTTTTGAGAAGAGTTGAAATGTTTCAATCGACGATAGAACGAAAAGTCTTCTTTGTACAGAGATCACCATCTGGAGTGCTCTCTTATAAGTGATTCTTCCATCTGCGGCAATGGATCCGTTTTAAAATTCAAAATAGTTCTGCTGTTCCCTAAACAAAGAAGACATATTCAAGGGCACCATGTGTTGAGCAAGATAACACATCCAGTGACTACGAGCTGCTGCAGTAGCACCGTTTGTGCTAACATTAATGGGCATTCACAGCAACAAGACCCTGCTGAGATTAACCGTGAGACCACTCTAATCCCATTCACACAAGAGAGGATTATCAGTTCACTGGGTGGTGTAAAGTCTGACAAAAATCAATGACTTTGGGAAACAATCTCACTGTGAGGCAGCGTTCCTGGCCCTCAGCACATATTAATGTAAGCTGGTAGCTCATATTGTTGGATTTTCTGTTAACCCCTGTTGCCTTTGATAAATGACCTTGTAAACTCAAATTCTATTGATATCGATTGATTCTCCAACTGCACACCCGAATTCAGACCCAAATTTTTGAGCCATGATTCAGTTAATGCAGTACCATAGTTTCAGATTTCTTTTTTGGGAAGTTAGATCTTTAGTTAATTTAAGTTAGGGAACTAACATCATTTAAGGGCAACTGATCTGAGCTGCTGTTTAACTGGAAAAAACAACATCGAAGTGAGCAAAAAATCAGGATTTCTAAACTGAGCATTGCTAACATTGTCAAAACTCAACAGTCAGTTGAGTTCTGACAGTGACACAAATGATTTCTCTGATGTAATGTTGCTCAAGCAATAATATGAATAACACCTTCTCCCAGTTGACATGAATGAGAAGCAGATCCCCTCCTTTCTCCCCAAAGCAATGCATTGCCGATTTTCACACGGGTGGTGACAAAAGGCAACAAGTCTGCATCCCTGATTTTATATGTACATTTTTAGGTATAGGTAAGTTTTTAAAAGAGAGAGAAATGTAATACCTCAAAAGTGCTTATTCAAGATGATAATGCATAACAAAGAGCACAACCCAACATGTTACCTTCCACTGCTCACAATCCCTCACAAATAATGGCTTATTTACATACGCTGGCATATCAGATCCTGAACAAGAGCCACAGTGTCAATCAATAATTCAAGTTAAAGGTCAAAAAAGTAAATGCATTTTAAAAAGTCAATTAATTCAGTCATCTACGCAAACATATTCCCCTAAAAGCAAGGTGACTAGACTGATGTGGGTGGTGTGCAAATACACTGATTATGCACAGCTCATTATTGGTGATTGGCTTTTTGTGTGTCCTGCAGACAAAACAGATTACTGGCAACAGCAAATTCAGTGAATTAAGCAGTCACTAAATTTTATTCATTACATTCATTTTTAAACATTTTATTAACTATTTCTCAAAAGAAGCTACAGTTCAATACAAATGAAGCTCGCCTCCATATTTGCTTCTATCCTTAATCTTTAGCTGTAAAATTTCAATTACCTCTTGGAAAATAATATTTTTATAATGTTATTTTATGTAGGTCATCTTGTAGCACTAATTAGCAACTCGTCACAACAAATTAAATCAAACCATCTCCTTCCACATTAGGTTAGATGTCAAAATTTTAGGATTTTTCTGCTACACCTAAACAGAATTTTCAATTAAATGTACAATCAGCAAATTCAGGTCATTAATATTTGCATGTTATTTGTATCACCCTTCCATCAGAAGGCATTTCTGTTAAGGATTTATTACCATTTAACTGCTATATTTTCAGTAATTGCATGTAGGGGCTGTGATGATACCCAGGGCCAGTGTCACACTGTTGTTCTCATTAACAGAGTGTGGTTAGATTCATGTGTGTAAACATAATGTAGTATAAGTAATAGGTTTATTACAAAAATCCATCACTTTGTTTTGGTTTAAATACCCACAGAGTCATAAAACTGTTTAATGTAGATGCTGTATTAGAAAAGTAAAGCAAGACATTGTTACATAATATTTTCTGTTGTAATTTCACATCAGATGGCCGACTATTTGCATCATCATTTAGTCACATCAGAGTTGCCAGCTTTTTATACCCGGTCCATTTGTTTGAGCGGCTGTGCAGACAGGAACGAGCTGCTGACATTCAGTTTTCCTTGTTCCTTCTGTCAAATTTATGAAACTGCTGAACATCTTAATGAGAGGTGATTTGATCACAAATCGGACTGAGCACATACAGCCTAGACAGGATAAATGGAATATCTCTTTCTATGGTGGTAATTTCTGAAATGAACTGTGTACTGCATCATTTCCATCCAATTCAAAAGTGAGAAATATAAAAGGAAGATGAAGAGACATGCCAGCAAAAATTGACTAATCTGAACCATGTCTTGTCCATGTTCTCTTGACAGAGTATTTGCCCTAGCTGACTCTATTCCTGCCTGCTGAACAGTGATCATTTCAAAACTATAAGAGACACCTGCTAAAACAAATCACAACTCCTAGTTGACAATGCATTTCTAATCCACTACTGGGAAATTGAAGGTGTTGCTGCAATTTCCTCAACATGTTCGATAAGTGACACAAACATCCAGAGGGCCTCAGTTCTCTCAACACTTTTTCATAATCAATCAAGCTCACAGAGGCTACAGCAGATAAATCGATGATAAATGAATAAATGAGCCAAAAACAAAGACTGGCTGAACCAAAAACAGCTATTTTTGTACTCTCAACCCAAAACTATTTTCTCATCTGAACTGTGTATAAAGTCAATACAATAGTACACACAATATGCAGTACAGTCCTCCTAATTATTATATAAAACATCATCATTAAACAATGTTTAAAAAAAGAATCACACCCCATTTTTTAATGTATAACTTCTTATTTCCCCAAACACATTGTACAGTTTTATAAATTAGAAATTAACTGAGGACATTAGGAAGGTACAGCTAATTATTATCTCAAAACAATACAAAGATTTATCTCAGGTGCTAATGTGGGACCTGTTAACTTTTAATCAAATCCATTAAATCTGAAGTAGGTATGCTTATAGCACTTTGACAAACTGGTAATATTAAAAAATGAAATGTGTACAAAGCACAAACAAAAAATAAGTCAACTTGTGTTTGGTCCTTGTCACGTGTAAACTTTGAGCTTCATACATTTTTATTTCACTTTTTTGATAGGTAGGTATCGCGTAATAGTTGTGAAATGTAAATTCACTCCCAGGATTTAACTGCTCCAACTCAAACATGATAAATACGATAAATAAATAAATAAATACAGAAAAACTAGATCCCATACAACATACTGTAGCCTCCATACTGTACTAATTTTTATTGAAATACTGAATTTTCATAGTTAGACTTTAAGCTGCTTATTATGTCCCATTAAAATTGGGTATATTAAAAGGGATTTCAGCAATCTTAGTAACCATCAACACACCAGAGGCAAAAAAAAAAAAAAAAAAATCAAGTGAACCAATATTATCAGCCAAATTATCACAATCGCATGAGGTAGAAAATCTCTTCAATGCCATTAGTGGATTAAAATTTGTTTTGTGCTTAAAGCCACAAACCAGCCAGAAAAGTCAAAGCATGTGTCTAAAAAAAAAAAAAACTGATGTGAAGTGTGCTGCAGCCAAAGAAGAAATATGGCTGAACTACATGCTTGCCAGAGCTGTGAGGGAGCTGCTCCTCTGTTAATTATCTATAATTAACATGTCCTGGATAAAAACTAATTAAACAAAACATCACATCCAAGTATGTGATGGCTGTCCAGTTCTTTTGTCATGCAGATTCGCTGGATTCCATAAACCAAAAAATATTTTGCTGCTGTAGTTGCTATTATAAAAGTTTCCCTCCCTTCTCAAAGGTGGTGTGCTAATTGGTCAAATCAGAAATATAAGACTTAAGACTTTAAATATTATATTAAAACTTCCTAAAAAACTACCTGAAATTTTAAAGATGCAAAATACAAACTGACTGAGGCTGCTGCTTTACAAAATAAGGAAAACTGCAACAGTACAATAATCTGATACTGCACAGTCTGAGATACAGATGTTTCACAAGAGAAGATGAAACTGTACTGCCGCATTTATGTTTTGCACAATATGTCATGTATTATCCAGTTGAATATGAGCCCTTTAGTCCATCACAGGTGAAAAGGTATAGTATAACTTATTATTTTCTGCTGTTCTAAGACCAAGTAAATCCATATTCCAGGCAAGACCATTTCAGTCATAACAGTCACATGTTCATGTGAATTTATGTAGGAGTGTGGTTCCTTTACAATAACAAGACCAGACCAATGTAGGAAGTGACAAATGGCGAGTGGCAGTGGCTGTCCAATTCTTATGTAGATGCTTGGCGGAAGAAAAGACAGTGGCTGACACTCAACATGTGGCAACAGGCTACAGCTTTGAAACAGACATAATAGAGTCATACATAGGAGGCTTACCCCACACGGCTGGAAGATAAGTCCATCGACTTCATGGCTGACCTGGGATGTGAAGCTGCCTTCCAGGAGCTGAGAATTAAGAGAAATAATTGACATGATTTTAAGGATTACTACGAAATTACAAGATGGACAGCTCTGCAAACACCAGCTTACTCAACACATAAAATGATACTGGTTAAAGTTGACTAACAATATAGGCAGCTAAAAATAGCAAACCCCCAATACACGGGGGAAGTGCTGAGTTTGTGCATAACATGAAGGTTTACACCTGACAAATCCTGTTTTAAGCACAGGCCTTATACCTCAGCTTTCATCAGTAATGACCTGAAACTCGGCACTAATCTCTTTAATTGATAACGCATGACTGATGGATCAATATCCGTTACTTCACAGAACAGGTAGACGACAAGAATACAAACAAGTTCCTAAGCTCCTGATGACTGAAAATAGTGGAACTCAGCTCTGCCATTAAAGCCAGTGACAAAGCGCCAGAGCTGTTGCAGAGAAGTCTGCAGCACAATCCTAATGACCAAACAACTGTACAATAAGAGCACATTTTCTACATCATAAAACACATTAACAGCCCTCGCGACAACAGCTAATATATATTAGATGCACAATAATAAGGCTGAATATAATACATGTATACAGAAACAGATAAATAGATAAATAGATCTCTTAAGGATGCATTTGTTCTCTTGTCTAAGCCTTGCCTATAATACTTGCACCAAAATAAAACCGTGCATAATGTTGTGTTTGTGGTGATAGAATACAAATCTTAGCTGCATGGAGGTTAGGAAATTGATCTAAAAATGTATCATATGTCTTGGAAAATGTCTGACTGTAATATAATACCAAACACCAAATCTAATAAACGGTATATGACTGAACTACGCCGAGCAGAATTTGATGTGAGCTTTTTTACAGTACAGATCATCAATTGGCAAATTATTACAACTCAAAAACAAAAACAAAAATTGCAAAAATATGAATTATACCCATCTTTAGAACCTTTGGGTAATGGAAAAGGTGTAAGTAAAGAGAGAAATGTGGTTTATCCCTGCAACTCTTCTGCACTTTGCAGGGTATTTTAGAGTCTTTCAGCTCATTACTTCGGTTTTATGGCCCACGACTTTAAGACACTGCTTTTGCATTGCACCCTAGTGACCAAGAAATTGGAATAGGTCAAAAATCCAAAAGAATATTTTTAACATACCCTGGAGGCTTATGGAGATATACTCCTAATCATTATTGTGCAGTCACGTCATTATTTTAAAAACTGTTTCAAAACTTTAAGTTTACTAATCTTTCCTATAAATGCATGTACGTGCAGGAAGGTAAATATACCATATTTAGGAAAGCAGGAAATGGCCTTGGTCAATCAATCTGAAAGCAAATGCATTAGTGCACTACAGCAGATATCAGGTATCATATCCAACCCATCAAGATAAAACAAAGCAGAAAGCAATGCATTTTAACTATGCAGTAAGGCACTGAAAGGTGGAACAATAACACTGCACTGAGAATGGCTTTTTATATCCCACTGGACAATGGCTTAAAGTACATTCACTTTAAGTGCAGAGAAAATATAATTTTACTTTTTCATTAACATTTACTGCATTAAAAAAATATCTGTAGTTTCAAGCACTTTGCTGTGGTAGTCCAAATTGTAGTCAAATGCATGTGGTTTGGTTTAATTTGCATTGACATGTGTAGTAAACGCCACAATACTTCCTGGAGTAACCATGTAAGAAGGATTATCATAGAGGCAGAACCCACTTGTCACTAACAGAAGTTCTGAAGTATTCTGCACAGATGGGTGAACCTGTCGTTATGATGATAGCTGCATTATGTTGTGAAAGTCAATACAGAAGATCCTTGGAGTAAACCTACTCCAGAATGCACACAACAAGAGTCCTCTTTTAAGCACAACAACACTTATACATTATTTAACATCTCTGAAGACACCTGAAGATGGCTTGAGATGAACCGCTATGAAGAACAAGTTAAAATGCCAGTTTATTATGTGTGTTATTGATTGACAACCCCTGCATCTCTGCAGTCATTGACAGTCCAGTGTTCAACCAATATGAAGACTGTCAACAGGAGACAGGCTTACTATGACAAATGTGACATATAATCATTGTCTGTCCTGGTGCTGCCTAGAGACAAACCAAATTATGATCTTAATCATAAATACAAGAAAGTGTGTAGCATAACATAACTAAATTTGTACCTAATGCATGGCTGGCAGACCATGTCACAGACAGCAGCCATCTAAGCTTACAGGAGACAAAGCCTGTGAAAAAATTGGTCTGCCTCGGCTGCTCAGTGGATAACCATCTATGATGACACATTTAGTCTTTGGCTAAAATTCTCTTTGAAGTGAGCAGATACTGATTTATAATACATCACCTAATATTTGCTGTAACAGAGGAAACCATGGCTTGTATGAATGCTGATAAAGAGTAAGTAGCATTATTGCATTAATGTCTTCATTATAGCATGAAATTAACATTACAACAATAACGTGAAGAGCCTGTCCTAATGTCATGTCCTTATGTTACCTCCAGGCTAGCTTTAGCATACTGGCAGCAGAGCAGTTTATGCATGACAAAATGTGGCCCAATGACATTTCTCCACAGTGCTACTAGTGGTTAAAAATATGCATGTTTGGTAGTAAACAAAACTACACCTATCAAAAAAATTACTGGCTCAATTCTAACATGGTTTCTCACATATACATAATATTCACCAAAAATCTCTATAGATTCTATTTTTCAGTATTACTAACTGGCCCCTTTGCCATGTACTTGTATGTTGAGATGTTACAGATGTAGCACACTTTAAACCATGATGGTCTAAGGATTTTGAGAAGTAGTGCTTGTCAAAAATCATATCATTTTAAAAAACATAATTTCCAAGTTGTTTTTCAGAGCCAATAAAACCCTTGTAGAGCAGAGCTCTCCAGTTGCAGAGCACAATGCAGTAAAATACCACGTGTCTGGATGATTTCATATATTCACGAACTAGTTTGCTGTAAGACATAACAGATTTTCAGATGTTTTCGCAGGGAACTATGTAAGTCATCAGACCTCAGAACAGTGCTGCGTGTATTTATCTAAAGCAACAGAAAATTGTTCACTCTCTCCTGCATCTGCAAAGAAAGCGGTGCAACATCAGTGCTCTCCAGAATGATGAATGAGTCACAGCAGATCACACAAAGCTTGACTATCATTCCGACACGGAGAAGGCACATAGCCAGACTAAAAAGAACTGGTGCCTTCATGAGGGAATGGCTTGTAGGCGGCAAGATCTGGGAGTTCCATTTCAGTTCTCTTGCCATCTTAGCACACCCACCCACCGCCTTCGATGAGCAGAGTGAACCTTGGATGGAGAAATGAGCAGAAAGAAGATTTCCACTCACACATACTCTGTACAGTAGGGAAGTTCCTTGGAGTGATAATCAGGGAGGGGGCAGCGACCCTGTTTTTGGTGGTAAACCTCTTTGGGAAGAAAACACAAAGCTGTGCCCGATACAGTACGGCTGTGTAGGTGGAGGCAAAAAGCAAAGCCCCATTAAGAGATCAAACTCACAATGGAGACTCCAGAGCAGAGGACAACGGATGAACTTGGGGAGACAAATCAACCACTAATATGCAAAGTGATGCTTTTCCCTTCGACAGAATTATTGTCAGCTTAATAGCACTAGAAATTACATGCAGTATTCAATTCACCTTTGATCTCACTTAAGAAGCCTATCTAATACTGAGCTAAGAACTGTTATTAGGCAAAAATTACCCCCAAGCAATTGTTTGTCAGAAAGCAAAATCAAGACATGCAAGGAAAATCTTATTAAACATTAAACATTTAATAAACCCAAACAGCAGAACCATAATAATAGTTCTGAAATGCTGTGTGTGATGTATAACAAGTGCACACACAAAACCCAAATGTAACCACCAAGATCTAGTAGTACAGAAAAAATATGAAGGCCTTACATGCTGAAAGTGACCATAGTTTCAGAAAATTACCGTAGAAATACAATAGAACTGCAATTAAAATTCAGACAATGTTGTGGCTCATCAGTGTAATGCCATATATCCACTGAAAACTAAAAATAAGCAGCTGGCTAAATGCTAATTCCTAACAAACAGTGGACAAACCAATCATGCCTATATTATCCAGATTAACATAAATTAGATGATTGAACACAAGTAAAATCTCCATAACAGCTACACAAAACTCAGAACGGAATGTTTTATCAAATGCCATTTTCAAGGTTAAGAATGAAATCTGAATGGGGAATGTCATTAAGGTACGCAGAAAAGCAAACAAATTTAAGTTGTACATTTCCATGACAACCATGCACAGTGCGTTTGATAACAGAGGTCACGTGTGACCTGACTGAAAGATTTGAAATTAATGGAGCCTGAGAAGTTAAAGCGTTGGAAAGAAACACTACAGATTTCTTCCGTTTGAATAAATATGCATGTGATTTTTTCCTTTATTGAGTTAGTAATTTGTACAATGTATTTTAAATATTTTTTTCACCTCCTGGTCTATTACCATGCAGACTGGAGGGAAGCAGCACAATGTGGCATGATCTCATTAAGGAAGCAATTCAGTGGCTTATTTTGTGCAATATCACAAACCTTCCCTAAGAACACCTGGACTGGATTTTATGCACTTTTCAATCCTGAAACCTTTGTGTCTTCCTGCTGCTCATCCCCATGAAGAGGTTTAGGTGCAGGGGCTGAATCAAAGACAGAGGGGATAGATTGATATTCCAGTCAGACCACAGGGCTGTTGCTGGAGGCTTCTTTCAAGCCTAATGTGAATGGGTGTGTGGAGCCAGTGTTCACTTCCCTATTAAACGAAAAGTCCACATCAGAGTGTGCAGACAGTGATGCTAAACCGCTGGCTGGCCCGGAGTCAAAAACAAGATTTACACCATTTGGAAAAGTTAAGTATGTTGGAAAATGTGCCCTTTGTTGGATCCTGGTAGTTTCATAAAATCCATAATCAAAATTAAAATTTAAATATTAATAAGCAATAACTGACAGAGACATTAATACTTAGATGATTAAACCAATAAGGGATCACGAAAGACCAGGAATGAGCAGGACAATGTGAAATACTGTACCAGAGCACAGCGTGAAATTGAATTTGTGGTATAAAGAGAGCCTGTGGTGGACTATACAGAGTGACTAGTATTAACCAACTTTATCCTCTTTAAATTTTAAGAAGTTAGTAGCAAGTAGTTCAAGATGATACAAACTTGAAGAATTTTTGAAAAAATATTGCACTAAATGTTTCAATCATAGCCAAAACCGTCTCTGAGGGAGCTGCCAAATCTGATTAGGTGAAGTTTAATTTCAGTTTCAAGTTACATGATTATAATGTTTAAGTGCAGAATGTAGTTGGAGTGTTGCACTATGTATGTATTCCAAGTACTTAAGGATGCAGTCCAAATCAAGTCCACTGCAAACTGTAACAATACTAAATACAGTTACACAGCATACCTTTACCTTTACAGTACAGTAGAGTACACTACAATGACTGTGACTGTCTAAATGATCTTTGGATCAACTTTAATTCTGGCCTAGTTATTGTATTGGACTGCTTTTGCAGGTTTACCTTACATTACTATTATATATAAAAAAATTCTCAAAAATGTCAAGAATTTCAGCATTCAACAGTCAGAATTTTTGATAAATATGA
>OMLM01001368.1:2787-17135 GCA_900302695.1 Helostoma temminkii
GGCAGCTCTGCTGTCTCTGTTATTCTGCTGCTGTCTCTGTGAGGGGAGAAGGAAAAGCTGCTCGCTGTTTCAGTGTAACCAGGGAGTTTCAATACTACATCTCTACTCTGTATTTTCAGTGTTCTTCACAGTCTGCAGACAGAATCTGTACCTCATCCTTATGACGCTTCTGTACCCATATGAGTCTGCCTACATGTGAGGCACATGTCAGCAAACAGGGGAGGGGAGGGGCTCTAGCTGAAACAAGTTGTTCCAGAGACAGGGTCTGAGTGCAAAATTTCAGCCAGGGCATAAACAAGGATCTGCACTTTTTTTTTTATTTTAGACACCTGTTTGAGACTTTTAAATCAAGTGGGTATCTTCCACATTTACAGAATTTCCATTTTATGTCACTTTTCTGCACCTTAGCAGGGAAGCGTTGCACAAAAGGGAATTTTAAAAGGACAGTAACTTTGGAGGATTCCCATGTGATTTGTCTAATTCAGAAGATAGCCCTTCTTAAAGTGATATAGCCTTCAACAGCTAAATCACTTTAAGAAGGGCTATCTTTGCAGCCACATCGGAAAAGAAAGGATGATCAGTAACCATGAAGTCTTTCAGAGTACCAACAGGCAGGTAAATATTGTTTTGAAAAATGTGAGGCTCTGCATTATGTTATATGTTATGATCTGTCATCCAGACAAAATGTAAATTTCCATCACTACACTACACTGACCGATTGTTTGCCCTGCCTCTGCCTCAGATGGTCACATTTGTTGCTTTTTAATAACATAGCTGATTAATTACCTCTCTGCTTTCATCCTTTGTTTTCTTCGACCCTGCCTCTCTCCCTCTTTTCTCTTTCAAAATGCCACAACACAACAGCACAACATGGCTAATTAATCAGAGCCGGCCTACATGCAGTACAAAATGGAACTCATTTCTCTCAGTGTCTCAAAAACATTTTGCTCACTAAAATAATGGTTAAAGATCTATTTCAGATTAACAGTACTCATCACGCTTGTTTTTGTGATGTTCATGCCTCCATTTAGAAAAAGCTAATTTTAAATGTTTTTTTTTTGTTATATGAGGGTTTGCAGGCTGTACTTCATCTGAAGGGGTCGGATAAGTGTCAGTGATCTCAGCAGTGTCTGAAAAAACGATAACTGGTGCTCAGAGGCTTCTCCACACAACATTAATTCATATAGTTGTCCCAGAGCTTGCAGTCATGTTTGCTGCATTCAATTAATGTAGGTGGTAATTACATTTTAGAGCCATTTAACTACAGTAAATGTGGATGTCTCTACATTAAGTAGAACGAGTTGACATGCAGCAAGAAAACAAGAAGGTTCAGATAAATAAGTTAATTATTAGAGGTACCTAAATTGTTTGTGTACTTCAAAAGTAAATTACACATCTTGGATTTTTTTGAAGTAAGGCATGCATTTCAAATGTAGCATTTAATTTTTCAAGTCGCAGCTTGTTGCAGTGCTGTGTAGTATTCTTTCTTCCAAAATGAAGCCAGCCACAGTTACATTCAACCATAAATGGACACGGGCTGTTGCTGTAAGTTAGAGTAGTACAGTTTACACTGACAGCCAGGTGTCCAGTAAAGAAAAATAATTTTTTTAAGCCATTTTGTAGTTGAATAGGGTAAAGCTTTTGCCAGGAAGTCAAATAAATTTTCAGTTTTCATTAATCAGGATACTGTCCAGCATTCTTGGCAGCCTAGCTAAAAAAGCTTATGGATAAAAAGAATAAGGAAAGAGGTATTGGAAAAAATAAGTTATGGTGAGTTTCGGATGGTTTAGATAGTAAGCCCTGTGTTGGATTAGTTTGACACTGAGTAAAGAAAGACATGTAGCAGGCTTTTGGGGTTCTGCAGTGATCATAAACCTGCCATCTTTCTTCGTGAGCAAGGTTGAGCAAGCAGCTTAATTTTAGGCAGCATCAACCTTTGTGTGTATGTGTACATGTGTTATTGAACTTGTGTCAGATAGCGACACAGAACAACATATCTTCTTTTAAGCCATATCTAATAATAGCAAAAGAGAAGTAGAGGGAATAAGGCAGAAGCAAACAATAAAAGTGCCACAAATCAGGCTGTCACATGAGATAAAAGCAGACAGGTAAAACTGAATGGGCAGCTAGTTATTGAGAGCATGCAGGGATATGAGAAGGGTTGTGCATGACAAAGAGGAGCAGATGAAAGAGTGAGAGTGAGCGTGAGAGACAGGAAGCCCACTCAGAAATGAATCTGCATTTCTTGCCATGATTAATCTGTCAGTATGAGTACTTGTGCAGATTATCCTTCTCAGAACACATGAATGTGACATGTGCATGGGTTTGAGGATTATGTTTGGGGAATTTGAGAGAAGAGAAGAAATACATGCTCTGAGAAGTAGAAGATGTTCACATTCACAGCTGCTCAGGCAAACTTCAAAATCAGCCTTAGCAGCATGTGATTTGTTTCCCTGCACAATTCATGTCACAGAATGGGGGAAATAACAGTGACAGATGACAGTAGTAAAGATGTTGAGCTCCTATTCTGTCAGGTATCAGATCATCAACAATCATTTGATTATTTTGGTGAAAGGTCAGAAAGAGTGTTGATCACTACATGTTTGTTAGAAACTCAAGTTCTGCAATACCTTTTCAACCATAAAAATTATGAAAGTGTTTGTTACATTGTTGCTAAATGTTTAAATGTTAAAGAGCAAGTGGTGAATACTTATTTTCCACTAAAATCTAAAATAATCTTAGTAAATTGCTATGGTTTTTAGTTGATGTCCTCTTTGCCTTTCTCTTTCTGTCATCTTCTAGTGATGGAAGTCTGTCCACCAAACAGATTGTTTTCCTGCAAAGACCCGTCTTGGGACGAAAGAGGCGGGAATCCAAGGTACACAAGCTCACATTCCTGTTTGTATTACCCGGCTAATGTAAGTTCTTCCACCAGTTGTCTTGTCACCTGCTTGCCCATTAGCCAAAGCCACCATCACCCTTTGCCACTTCCACTGCAGTTTTAATTCTAAGTAGACAAACACACAGCAGATATCACACATATCTGGATTTCTCCAGCAACAGAAAAATGTGTTGTTTGTGGAAGCACAGTTGGTTATGCTTTCTTAGCGACCCTGTAGAGTGGCAATAACCTCTAGAGCTAACCTTTGTCCAAAGTGGAATGAATCCATGTTGACACTTTCTATGACCTGAATTTAAACCACCATCACAGCCACAAATTTAATAGGCCCTAAGACTCTGGGAATTGCTAGCGTTAACAAGATTTCCCTGCCTGTTTCTTTGCAGTTTATCTCAGATTTCTTTATCCTTGCAGTACATAGAACACTGCAGAAGCTGTTCAAGTAATTGAGGACATATTGCATTGGATTGCATTAAATTTTTGCCTGTTTGTTTGGTCTGACTGAAGGCCATAAGGCCACTAATATCTCCCTTCAAAATGACATCAGTTTCCTTCTCTGCATCAGTGAGACTAATTTGAATGAGCTATTTATGCCAATGCAGCATTGGTTCCAATGCGATCCATTCTTAATTTAGTCTGTATGTAATGCTTTGTGCCCAAAAAGCATAGCTAGATGGTCACAATGCATTCCAGTAACACTTTGATGTACATTTTTCAGAAATTGATCTTCAAGCCCCGAAGCAAATCCAACAAGAACTGCATTAAAGACACAGCAAAAAACAACAAGAAGAAAAGAACAAAAACAGACAAAGATGTAGAAGATCCCAAGATTCTTGATGACAGAGAAAAGGTTGAGAAAGAAGAAGACCCAAACAGGGATGAGTCAGCAAGAGAAAATGAGACATCAAAAGAAAGGGAAGTGAGGAGTGGAAAAGATGGAGAAAATGATGATGGGATTGAAATCAGAATAGAGACGGCTGAAAAGAAAGATAAAGGATCTGAGACAAAATACAAAGGAGAAAATGTCACAGAAG
This sequence comes from Helostoma temminkii, assembly GCA_900302695.1. Lineage (NCBI taxonomy): Eukaryota > Metazoa > Chordata > Actinopteri > Anabantiformes > Helostomatidae > Helostoma > Helostoma temminkii. Next base: position 6,721 of record OMLM01001368.1, read on the forward strand.
AAGAAAAAGAAACACTGGGTGAAGATGGATCAAAAGACAATGGAGAGCCTTTAGAAAGCAAGACCAAAGAAAAAAATGATGAGGGTGTGGCAAGAGCTGAAGCTGTTATCGAAAACGGGGTCGAGACAGATGAGGAGAAAGACAAGTGTGAAGAGGAGAAAGAAGAACTGGCAGGTGTGGAGGTTATCACCAAGGAGATCCTGGAAGATTCACAGGCCACAACAACCAATCAAAGCCCAGAGGAGATTCAAGAGTAGCCTCAAGAGGTCCACGTCAAGATTTTCTCTCACCCTACCTCTCAAATTTCCCAACTGAACAACTGGTTCACAGTGATGTCCCTGATCCAAAGTAATGGGGCTTTGGCTCCCATCGCTGCAGCATTCTCTAAACCTGCCATCTTTCATAGACGATTTCCCCACAGCCTGCCACAGTGTAGCTACAAAGTGAATTCATGTAATTACAGACATCAGTCCTACTGTATAACTACGCATACTGAATGTATATATCTAAAACAGGGATTGCTGGTGCAGGTTAGGCAATGTGGAGTCACTGGAATAACTAGATGACGATCAATGGATGAGTGAATAATGCCTCAGTCAGACGGGGCAAGTTTCTATTTTATGTAGGAACCAGGTCAAAACATGCAGTGAAATCAGTTAATTCAAATGTAATCTTCATGATTTGTGGATTTTCTCTTGAAGGCAAAGGAAATTACCTCCATCAACTACAAATTCATATGTACTGATCATCAACAGCAAAAAATCTAGACAGTGAGTCCTGGAGGAAGCTAACATTAGGAGCGTTGCATGTTGTTGTATCATCATCCTGTTGGGTTTGACATAAAATTGCAACATATCTAATTAGGGATAATTAAATAGCCTAAAGGTTATTGCTGAACCCAGGTGTGGTAGAAAGAATAGAAAATGGTTGATCTCTTCTTGTCTTGTCTGATAGAAGTATTGAGATGTAGCACCTATTATAAGAGGTACTTTCAACTCGCCACAGAGCAGTATCAGCAGCTCTTTTCAGTCTGTGAAGCTGTGGACAGACAAGCCAGCTCGAAAATCACAGAGCTAGAAAACTGACAAAGACATAGGCCTCAATGACAATGTAGAGGCAGAAATGCTCAGAGTAGTGTCCTATGTTATCACAGAGTGTATCACCATTTCCTGTTCATCCCCTTTGTTTGTTATAGTAAGTTGTGATGTGGTGGGTACTTAATAGAAGTGAATGGAAAGGCATTTGTGTTGCGACAGGCAATCCAAAGTAGGGTGAAGAGATAATTGTTTACGCTGAGCTCTAAGCCGTCAAGTGCTTCAAAGAGAGCCGATAATCACTCTTTGGTGTGGTGTGCTAAGCTCACCTTGCATACAGAATGTTCCATATTCAAAGCCAAGTTACATATGTAGATGTAAAATTCAGCTGAATGTTTGCAGCTCAACGGCAAAACACATACTTACATGCACCTATTTAGCTTTTACATATAGCAGTGAGGTTTTATTTCTACGCCAAGTTGTATTTTTAAATACATTTCCACTGAATGGCCACAAACAAAGCACTTATCCGTATGGAAACGAGGTCAAGCTGTGTGGTCTGGTCCAAAACTTACTGTGTACTGAGACCAAAGCTGAAGATTGAGAGGAAGCAACAGACACAGAGGCGGAGAATAAAAGACAACAACTGCAGAGCATAATAGTCAAATAAAAGAAATAAATAGGTTCATTTAAAGTAACAGCCTTTTGAGTCTCACGTTCCCTGTTGAGATTTCCTTCATTATTTTACCTCCAGCTCTTTAAGCACCTCTTACGAGACATAATTTCTGACAATAACCAAGTCATAATGTGCCGTTTCATGGCATCGTGTAGCATTCACTTCAAAATGGGCAACCAGAGGGAGGGAGGTGGAAGCTCATGGTGGAGTTCTCATTAGCTCGCTAATGGATTTTGTCAGTGGGGTATCTGTCAGGAACCATGCATTTATAATGGCGGTCATTGTAGGGGGAGGTATTGACAGCGAAACACCTCAACACGTCAAGCAAATAGCCTTCAGATTAAAGGTGATGTCATAGGGACTCATTTGCACTGAGAAATAGATGCTACATTTTGTAAAGAAATTACAGAAACTTCATCACAAAACGTTAGAAAACCAGTTAATCAATAGCTAAAACTACCTGATGTCCTGCTTTACACAGATATAATGATTTGTATTTTTTGTTTAATGAGAACTGATGACACCTCAGTCAAGAAAAACGTCTCCTTGTGCAGGTAAATCTCTTCAGACTACACAGAAGTAAGATTGATTAAGCCGAATAAGTGCTCTCTTTTTAGAGGGATTAATCCACTCGCCGCTGAGATTTTTTATGTAAAATGGCAAATGTATTTGAGTAGAGTAGAATATACACCTAACTGTGACCAGTTTAGCCTTATTACTATACTGTAAATGGCCCACAATCTGCTCTTAGAAACGTCTTTTAGAGGCACAATGGTGATTTAAGTGTTATATGTTCGTTATAGTCATACAGGAAAGTTTTGCTGCAGTCAGTGTTGGTATTTTGAAGCTGTTGTTCCCTGTTTTATTACTGAATTTCACAATAAGGGGATAAAAACTGAAGTGTTTGTCTATGTAATGGTTATATGTTTGGGATTTACAGTATTTTTAAGATGTTTTCAACATGTTTTCTTTGGTTTTGTTTTTTTTTACTGTAGACTTTGTGTTGCCTCTGCTGTTCCGCTAAAGCTGACTAAAATGTATTTCTGACCGATGCTTCAAGCTACCTCCCGAGGGCTTTTGAGAGGTCGCAGCACATGTGACCTCCTGAAACATATGCTCCTTGTCCTCGTGCCCTCCACTATGACGGAGCCCAGACCTGTGGGTTTAGGGTCATCGCTAATGGCAAATAAGGTCAAGGGTCATATTTGAGCCAAAATGAATTTTCCACGGCTCAACAGAGGAATTTGCACGACCACGTCACAAACAAATAACCACTCTGATACTAAACTAAGATATGAAGTCATATCTTAATATTCCCTGTGGCATTTTTTTATTCATTTTGTCAGCTGCTTGTAGCTGTTGGATGTTTGAGCTTTAATAAGCACTTACTGTATTCAAGAAATATTTTATGCTGCCTCTTGCATCAGAGCTGCTGATGCTGTCACTTTCACACGTTTGTCAGAATATGAGACATGAATTATGAAAGGCAATACGAAAAGACAGCTTTTGAAAGCTGAGAAGATCATTATAAATATTAGGAAAATTCCCCCACTGATTCCTGGTCAGTATATTTCATCAGTTTTAATTCCTTCATTTTACCAAGTGTCAAAGTAATCATTTTAACTGTCAACTATCTTTTTTATGAATATGAATTTATTTGAGTATTCCTGCCCTTCTCGTCATTTTTCGATTTTTAATCTAAAACTGTGACATTTATTCCCCCCGGCATCCCATCAAGACACTTTATCTAAGGGAGGAGAGTTTGGAAAATCAGTCAAGCTGATGTGACCTTACTGTTTTTGTAATGTGCTTTTTTGACTCCCACTACATTCCAGTAGTGCATTCACAAACGGATGATTAGAACTTGCTCTAAGCTGTAACCGGCCCTATGTCCACACGTTGTACATGAGTCTACAGAGCTCTGTCTCTCCCTGATAAGGGCTGATTGGTGGCAGTGCAGTCTAACCTCTAACATGAGTACACTCCGGGGACTGTGGGTAAAAAGCAAAAACACAGACAGGGAGAGAAAAGCGAGGCGGGACTTGACACTTCATCAGTTAAATGATGCCGAACCATGTTAACCTACCCTTCCATGAAAAGCGACCATTGGCTAATGCTAGAGTTAAATATACATTTGAAGCCCTCTACTCATTTGTGTGAAAAAAGGTAATATACAGTTTCCAGTCTTATATCAGCATAATTGTCTCTGAGCCTCAGCAGTGGCGCTGGTGCAATCGTTCTCGATAATGCTGTAAAAATAAAACGTAACGGTTCATTTCCTGTGTGCTACTATGATGTGGAATGAGCAGAGTAGAAATGACAGAACATGATACAATAGAATGGCATCATTTTTTACTGTGTTGTCACTTTAGCTTGCTCACAGCCTCTGGAAAATGTATTCTTCAGTTTTTGTCTGTGGTGTTACTTTTTTATCACTCGGCTGCCATCTTGAATGTTGAGTATCTTTGATCATTGTCACTTGCGTAGCAGTATTTGCTATGAAGGAGGAAAAGTATTCTTTATCTTTGCTATTCTGTGTGTGTCCAGATTCCTATTGTTCATGACATCTGTACAATTTGTATATTATAAAATGATTTATATTTAATGTGCACATGTGTCCTTGCTTCTTTTGTGTCAAAGGAAACACAAGGTTTGTTAATGCAGCTGCGATTAGACGTAAACTAGATGCTTTTTTAGGAAGTTTACTTTAGCTGATTAAAATGGTCCTAAACAACAAACAACAATAGGTTCTGATTAATGGTCTTTCCCTAAAGTAATTTATTAATGGACTAATCATTTGAGCTCTTCCACTGACAAATGCACCTTTTCAACAAAACCTAAACTACTTTTGTTTGTGGTAATATAATTTTAATATATCAGTATGATGTTTAGGATTTAGCTAATTCTGAAATGTGGAACAGAAACAATACAAAAGGACACAATGAGAAATTCCATAAATGTTGATTAAATTGTGATTAAAAGAAAAAAAAATAATTATTAGCCTATGATTGTCTAATCTTTCTTTCTGTCTGCAGAAATGGCAATGCTTCAGGTGCATTTTAGCTGTTAAATTGGAAAAAAGTAAACGCTGATTGTTTTGCTCATTTACATTTACATGTTACTGTGCTGCTACAATTATAACATTCTCAAATGAGAATTTACAGCGTATAGAAATAAAATATTAGCAAAGCAGCACAATGGAAAACATAGTGTATTTGTTTCTGAACCTAAGGCTGGAATAACTAATATTTTACACATTTTTCTAAGAAATTAAGTGTAAAATGGGAGAAGACATGTTGTCTCTCAGCTGTTTTAGTCCATGCTACATCTGGCCTTCTGTTGTTTTTCCAGTGATAAAATGTGTGTTGTTGTTGCTACAGCAGGCAAAAGATCCCCGTCTGTGTGAGTTTTCATTTTAATCAAAAGTCACAAAGGAACAAGTCACTGAAAAACTGCACTTCAGCCATGGTCCAGATGTAACTGGGACTGAGACCAAAGAGACAGCATTTTTTTGCACACAGAGAGCGAACAGCAAATGGTAGCTTTGTACAGGATTCAACTAATCAGAAATTAGTTAAAGGGTCCTCAAGGCGAAGTAAGAACAGTCTTTCCTGTCTTAAGACATGCAGGGGACAGAAACAAAGCAAAGTAAGGGAAAACATTTAGAGATCAAGATCAAACTTGACTACAACAGCTGTACCTGCAGTCTTGAGGTTCAGATGGTATAAATGGTTGTCCTCCTGCAGCAGGTCTTCCAGTTAACTCTTTATTAATAGGCAGCAAAAACAAGTTCCTGTTGTAATTTTAGCTACAAGGACAGTCCATGCTACCTTCGGACAAATAAATTTTGAATATTTTTTCTTCCTTTCTTTCTTTCTGTCTTTCTTTCTTTCTTTCTTCCTTTAAAAATCTTCACCATCTGGTTATTACCTTCATTACTGCTGGAACCTTATAGAATATATCAATTTTATAGCTTTTGCACTCTGAAATACCAATACCATTTATTTCACCCTTACACAAAAACAATGCAATACAGCCCGAAAACTGTCTCTTATGCACCAATATTTCCCATAAAAAAAAAGAAAAAAAAAAACAGACTGGCTCACATCGTAATAACCCTAAGGTGTTTATGAACTGAACTATATTTACAGTTGAGTCAACACAGGCTGTGTGATCTAGGCTTTAATTTATGAGCTCGGAGCCATGGGGAGTATAAGGTCATTATAAGAAGGGCTTTGCCTTCAGCCAAAACCAAAAACACCTTATCCATTCTCCTCACTGTAGGGGGCACAAATGGCTGTTGTGGCAGATTGGGGACCACTGGAAAGCCACTAAGCTGGTCAAAAACACACTCAGACTCTGGTTTGGATATTATACTTCTGACCTGGGTTATTAAATCCCTTAGGTGCCCCTCTAAGACTCAGAGGTAATGCTACACACGAGTTGGCCATGCGTTTTGAATAATGAAGTTCCTTTGTTTTAATGATTGGAGTACGGGGTGCTGTAACAGCGTCCGGGCTGAGATTGAATCAATGTAATTTTAGGCCTTTGCACCCAGAGAACTCATGGACTGCAATAAGAGGTGGAGTCAAGTGTTGAACTTTGTTAAAATGATGGATCTAGAATTCACTGCACTCATAAAGCCAGGCTAAGATGTTTATATTGGATGTGTCTGACCATAAAAGCCATTTAATGTAGTGAAAGGTGAGTTAAAGTCCCACTTGGGGCAGCACTGCCATCTAGTGGATGGTAAAGGACTCATGTGAGGTTTCAAAACACTCAAAAATCCAGTTGCTCCTGTACAGTTTAGAGCTGAAATCATAACTTAATGGTGAATAGTGATCGTAATCCAAAAATATAAGACAGGAGACATTGTTTAGAGTATTGTACTTTTACTTTTGTATGTTTTGGTGCTAATACACAGTGTATACAAAACATTTGTAGGTTCCAAAGCTTACCATTATAGGTTTATTCCAACATTAATATACATGTTTCTGTTTTTATTGCCTCTGTAAGGGGCACCCAACTGATATAGGGGTCGGAAAGATTATACAATTGTACTTTTTCAAGCATATAAATACCCAGTCTGTCTATTAATAATTCTGTTTATTATTAGGGTCATAGTGGGTGGTGAAGTGGTGCCGGAGTGCATTATATCAAGGTATTTCTAATATTTTGGGTCCTCATTCATGTAAACAGGTTTTAAATTGCTTACTTTAATTTGAGTTCACCAGTCACACTGTCTTATTCCATGTCAGACATCATTCTACCGACATTAGCATATCCATTTTCTAAGCGGTCCAAGAAGTGCACTTAAGAACCTAACTCCAGTAAGTACATTTTGAACTTAGATATGAGGTCAGCATGAGTATTTTCATTACCATAACAGTGAGGCTCTATGTATCTGTAATCACTTCGCCTTGACTTGCCAAATCATCTAAAAACCATTAGCGCAGTGTTTGATAATGTCCTCAAGTTCTCTCCCCAAACCCTCTGCACACTCTTTTAGCAGATTAACCACTTAACGATTAATTAACACAGTTACCTCTGTGTGTGTCAGTCGGTGTCTTATCAACCTTTGTCAGGCCTTAAACTGTTAATTAATTAATACCCTCTCTCTTGTCATTTCTTAATTACCTTAGTTCCAACAGGAATTCTGGGAAATGCCTGTGTCAGCTGCTCTGTTTTGTGCTCAAGTTTATTATGACTTTGCTGTGAGCTCATTGGTTTATTAGACGGGATGTGAAAACATGCTGATAGGAGGTGAAAAGGGCATGACATGATGTATAAAGTGATTCTTCAGACAGGGGCTTGATTTGAAGCTGCGTTTTTTCATTAGTTTGTTTTTGCTGCTGAAGATGACACAACTTCATTTGGAGAGTTGGATATTTTGGGAAATAGTTCTAGTGTAAACTGCTTTAAACTGTGATGTTAACACATATTTGCAATTATTAACTGAAAGGAATTGAAAGTGTGCAAGGCACTTCGCAGTTCTGGTAAAGCATTACAATGACAATAGGAGTTCAAAGAAGCCTTTTATTGTCATCTTTGGATTCAGGGTGTAGAAGATTGGATCAAGAATCTCATCTGACAATCACTGTAAATAAAAACATAAAAGTTTAAAGTTAATTAAAGTTTGTCACAAAATGTAGCTTGTAGATCTAAACGGACCTAAAAAACTGTTTTACCTCAAGATCTATTTAGTATTTCAAATACAAAGAAGTGCTTAAAAAATAGGAAAACCAATCTGCTGGTGATGAACATGCAATATGGTTGAAAGCTCCAGAGCAGCTACTAAATGGACATTGCAACGTGAGACAGACAAGACCAGAGAAAAAAATTTAAATTTCTGTGTTCATGAGGATAAACTGACTCAAACAGCATTATACGTTGAGCATCCAGTCAGATACATTTTTGGATGCACTAGAATAAAAATCTTTTTATTTTCTCACTGTAGTTCGTTAGGATTCATGCAGCTTAACAAAAACACATGAGTGCTGAAAATGACAAAGCAGATTTGTTACTGGACAGTAATTTAAAAATCTGCCACCTTTACTAGTGAGGAGACAAATGTGATCCTAGTTTATGTGCCATTACACAAATCAGACTTATCTGTCACTAATCTATTCATACTCTTATATATTACATGAAATAAAGGATTAAAATTAGGTGTACGTGTAGAGAATTCATAAAGTAGCACTAGCAAGTCAGCAAGCTAAATCTGAAGTGTTTGGGAATAATTTTATTATTAGCAGTCATGACTGCAAGCATGAGGGAGTCATTTTGCATATTCAAGTCATGTTTGTACATTCTAATCAAGAAGTCACATAATCTGCATCAGCGCTTCCAATCTTACTAATTTGCAAAAGAGGCCATAACATTTCCAAACATGAGGAACAGCTGGTGGCAAAGTTCCTCAAGTAGCCAGGCCTACATCTTCATCATCTGGAGGAACTCTTACATCCTCATTAAAAACTATCAAGATAATGAAGACAGACACTCGTTAGGCTGGGATTTAGAAGATTTCCTGTGTGTGTTCATCATTTGTAAGTCACTTTGGATAAAAGCATGATGGAATAACAAAAAATAAATTTAAATTTACTTATATAAAAATAACTTATTTCTTTTTTCTTCTTGAATCCTGCTGAAGATTATAGTTAAGTAGGAGTTGATTGCAAATTTTGAAGGCTGTGCTTCCAAAATGTTCAAAGCCTTAGAGCCACATCTAGAATAAAATAGTTCCCATTTACTGAAATAAACCAAATTAATGCCATCCACAGTCTGTGTAAACCTTCTGTATTTTCTGTGGTCATTAACCAACATTATTTAACCCTCCATCTTACCTCCTGAAACTTGGCACAGCAATGAAAGCGCACATCATTGAGGGTGGAGTCGTCCAGGCCACCCTGGTAATTCTCCATCTTGGTCTCAATGCCACAGATTCCTCCATTAAGACATTCCTGGCTCCAATAGCCATACTCTCCCCAGTTCATGCCTGGTGCCTCCAGTGCTGGGTTACTGCTGCAGCGGAACCTGATGTTGTTAACAGCCGTGTCGTCACCAAATAGACCCTGATGAGGCTCCACACGGATCTGGAAAGCGGTGAGCACACCACTGGGGCAGTACTGAGGCTGGGACCACTCACCGAAGCTGAACAGCAGAGCAGGGATTACACATAAGAGTGAAGAAGAAAACAATATGAAAAAGGTACAAATGTGCACTGGAAACTATGTCAAGACATTTCAACATCTGAACAACTAATTTACAATCCTGGCAAAAGTCTCAAGCTTGCTAAGGGGGCTTTCATCTCTATGTAACTGTGCAATGTCTTGACTTTAATATGTGTAATAGATAAGAGATGACTATATAAATAAAAAATTTAAATAATTAAAAAGTGATGCTTTCATTTCCTTTAAAACATAATAAACAAACTCTCCAAACTTCCTGCTGCTTTTGCAGTGCCTCTTATAGACACTGCTCAAAAAAATAAAGGTAACACTAAAACAACACATCCTAGATCTTGATGAATGAAATCCTCCAGTTGAAAATCTTTATTCATTACATAGTCGAATGTGTACAAGAATGATCAATAGAAATCAAAATCTTTATCCCATGGCGGTGTGGATTCAGAATAAAAGGCTGATCCAACCTGTGGATATTCTCTGAGACAGTTTAAAATGATCAGTAGTGTGTGTGGCCTCCACATGCCTGTATGCACTCCCTACAATGTCTGGGCATGCTCCTGAAGAGACAATGGATTTTCTCCTGAGGGATCCTCTCCCAGACCTGGATCAGGGCATCAGTCAACTCCTGGACAGTCTGTGGTGCAACATGGCATTGGTGGATGGAACTAGACATGATGTCCCAGAGGTGCTCAATTTGATTCAGGTCTGGGGAACGCCGAGCCAGTCATGCTGGAGGATGTTAAAGGCAGCAGAACATTCTCCACTGAGACTCCAGACTCTGTCATGTCTGTCACATGTGCTCAGTGTGAACCTGCTCTCATCCGTGAAGAGCACAGGCGATGGCGAATCTGCCAATCCTGGTGTTCTCTGGCAAATGCCAATCGGCCTGCATGGTGTTGGGCTGTGAGCACAGGCCCCACTTGTGGACGTCAGGCCCTCATGCCACTCTCATGGAGTCTGTTTCTGACAGTTTGAGCAGAAATATGCACATTAATGGCCTGCTGGAGGTCATTTTGTAGG